>JAPMOQ010028587.1:0-10591 GCA_026543055.1 Argiope trifasciata | reverse complement strand
TGTTGTTTTTTCGTTCAGGAGGAATTGGAGTTATTGTTTTTTGACGCTAAAAATGCAAAAATGCATTTCGATTATTTAAAGCGGTATTTCTTGGACAGTAACAACACTTAAGCAGCATCGTTTTGTAAACCATATACCGTCATTTTTATTTTCCTCTTTCATAAGAGAAAATTGGGGAGCTTATATGGAAGACAGTTCAGGAACAGGGGTGCATTTTGTTTAAGAAATTGCACCACTTGGAAAAAGGAGAGCAAGAAGCCGGCAATCAGTAAGAAAATAGTGCTGTTTTTTCGTTCAGGAGGAATTCTGGTTATTGTTTTTTTAACACAAAAAATGTAAAAAAGGATTTCAATTATTTAAAATGACATATCTTGGAGAGTAGCGAAACATAAGCAGCACAGTTTTGACTACACTATCCGGTCATGTTTATTTTTCTCTTTCTTAAGAGACATATAGAGAGCGTATATGGAAAAACAGTTCATTGAACTGGGGTGCAAGCATTTTCTTTATGAAATTGCACCTCTTAAATAGAAAAAAATTCAACAAGCAGGAATTCTGTCTGAATTTTTGTTGTTGTTGGAGAAATTGAATTATTTTTTTAGCATAATCAATTTAAGAAAGCATTTCAAAGATTTAAAACATTATTTTATGGACAGTTGGGCCACCTAAGCAGCTGTGTTGACTGCAATATCTCGTTATTTTCATTTTTCCTTTCTTATGAGACAATTCCAGAGCTTATATGTAAAACAAGTTCATGGAACTGGGGCGCAAGCATTTTTTTACGAAATTGCACCATTTAAAATTATTTCAACAAGAGAGCAATCAGTGAGAAAATATTGTCGTTTTTTAGTTCATGAGGAATTAGATTGTTATTTGATGAATTTAAATGATATCAATGCAAGATAATTTTTGCAAAACCAATATGACTTTCGATTCGATACTTTTTTTTAGAATTGAAACTGATATAGTCTTTTATAGATATGTTTCATTTTTTGAAAAAGAATTGGATAGAGACTTTTTTGCTTTATTTATAAAGTTTTTATACTGAAGCACTTTTTACGAAAAAAATGACCCGGAATAATTATTAGTGACGAGATGATTTTTTTTTTCAAAATATATAGAGAATAAAATTATTTTCATGAAATATAACGGTAGACAAAAACGTTTTTTTATTTACTTATATCGAATTTATTCGTAAGCAATTTTTATTGAAAAAAAATGACCCAGGATAATGATTATTGTGAAGACGACTTGCTTTTTAAAGAATAAGGAGATTAGAATTTTCATAAAATAACGACATACGACAAAGACGTTTCCTTGTTCCTCTTATATAGAATGTAATCGTTTGCATCATTTATGTATACAAATTGACCCAGAAGCAGTATCATTATGGATATGATTCGAGTTTTATAAAATAAAAATAGAAATCAATATTTTCCTTAAAATGACGAAAGGAAGTTTTTAAAGTGCATATATATGTAAGAAATAGGAAAGGAGGTTGCGTTATATTTCAAACTAATCGGTTCATTTGGAAGGCGGAGATTTTTCTAAAATTAATAAAGGAATATTGTAAACAGTTTTCTGAGTAGAAAAGCTGAATATGTTTTACTTCCCATTAAAGAGAAAAGGAGAGCAATAGTTCTTGAAGGTTTTCAGAAAACAGAACTTTTCATGCAATTGTTTTCAACATGAAAAAATATTTGCTTATCTTAAATGATAAAAATCATACATAAGGATAAAGAAAAAATATCAAATGGATCAAGAGGTTTATTTTCTCTTATATAGAATTGATACGAAGAACCGGTTATGTTAAAAAAAAAAATGACCCAGAATAACGATTATTGAGAAGACGATTTGGTTTTCAAAGAATAAAGAGATTAAAATGAGTTTTATGAAAAACGAAATTAAATATATAGACGTTTGTTTGCTTCACTTTTGGGGACCGTATTTTTTTCGAAGTGAGCATTAACAGTGAATATTTTTTTTTTCGATAATTATTTTGGGGCCGCACAGAGATTTTTTTCCTTGTTTCTAATTTATTAGATGATTTATTGAGATAATGACGTCTTTGTCCAAAACTTTAGCCCTGCCTTCGAATTCCGCCGATCTCTGTGCCAGTTCGAATATTTGTTTAATTAAGTCGATGTTTTTTTGGTTCAGGTTAGGGCTCTCGAGGGGTGGCAATCGTCGCTTTATATCAAAATGTGGCCTCGATCGGTCCCCGAGGAACTGCGCCATCACCCTCCGATAGACTGCCAATGTTATCCTGGGTGCTTCTGGGTCAATCTGTGGAAGAAAGGAGAAATTTCTTATGAGTATGGGAAGTTAAGAGCATAAAAATAAATGTGCAATTATAAATCTGATTAACAAAAATAATTAAACATTATTTGGTCCACATTCCGTTCTTTTACACATTACAGTTTGTGCCTCCTCATAAACTAATCAGGGTTGCATAAATTGAGTCCTTGTTGGTTAAATTCATCCTCGATAATTTATCTGCGTTTACATCCATTAAATGCTGTTAAAAACTAAAATTTCGAAAATCTGCTTTACTGTATAAAAATAAACAATATAGAGAATTCAACTATTTTTAAACCCATTTTGAAGCCATTTTTGTTTTCTTTAGCTCCATTCTCTAAATCATTTTGTAATTAAAACGTTTGACGCATAGTTTCCATTTTTTATGAATCAAAAAATATTCCATTAAGTTTTTTAATTTTTTAATTTATAAAAATATTTTAATAATTTTCATCGCAAACGGAATCAAATCTTTGTTTCTCTTTATAAAATAGGATTGTTTTAATTAAATTCGTCTACTTTGAAGTGGGTGGAAACTCTTCCACTATTGCAAACAGATAAAGGTTCATTTCTTTGTTCTTCGACAGCTGCTGGCTGTGGAAAAATAATGTTTCAGCCTGTAGCTGGCGTTCGGCCTGTAATGAAATATAATTTTTGTTCTCCTTTGTAATAAAATTAAAAACGTCATTGAAATATTTTTTAAGCAAAAAATGTTTTAATAATTATTTTATTTCAGGCAAGACATCACAAAGTAATTTATTTAACATAATGACCATTTTTGGATGTAAATTTTTAAATTTTCTGCAATTGTGATTCGAAAAAAAGTAGGACATCTTGCGTATAACTGTTTGTCGTTCAACTAACTGAATTTAAGGTATCCGAACACGTTCAGAGTACTTTAAGAAAAATGTAATATAGATATACTTTAAACATATTTATTTTAAGTTTAAGATCATTCAAAATTCGTAACAGGATGTCAAAATTTGAAATACACTTTAAAAGCCAATTTTCAGAAAAAGTATCAATGGCATAAATGTAAGCAAATTCTTATTTCAAATTCTCTACAGCAAAATCTATTATTCTTATCAAAACAAAACTTATACTAAAATAAACTACATAGTCTTTTCTACGGAATGAACTAAAATTGCAAAGTTATAATGATAATATTTTACAAAAAGTCAAAGATTTATCATATTTGTAGTAAAATTATTACACTATTGTTCAAGTAATAGGCTCTAAAGTAAAAACTATTCACTCGATTTAAATTCTTTGTCTTTATGCATCTTTCCAGGGAACGAACAAAGTCCATCAAATTTCATAGTAATGTGATAATTATATTTTGAGTTATTTGATTTGAAGTAAGCTGCAAATGAGCAAAAATCAGTTTTGAGAAAAATGCATTTAAAGTATATAGTAACTTGTTTTAAAAATACATTATTGGCGTATATTTAAAATTCACTACATTTATAGGTTTTTCTTCCTCATCTTTTAATAATTTTCCATTTTTAATCATTTAAATTTTTTTCTAGCAATTTTTGCATTTGGGAGTGAATGCTGCTAAGATTCATTATTTTTCTATCTTTATCGATCTCAATAAATGATGTAACTCAGTGTTTCTCAACCTTTTAGTATTCACGGCCCAATTTTCTATTATAATTTTCATCGCGCCCCTCCCACCGCATACAATAAAATGTATACAATGATTATGTATTTTGGGTATTTTGGCGCTAACCCTACAATACAACCTTAATTTTAAACTTTAAAAATTACCAAGAATACGGAAATTTATTGACATTTTGCAACACCGATCCTCAGCATTGATAAAACAAGAATCCTATGCCTTTTTATTGCTCATGCGTCCAGCCATGTCGGGCATTCTCACGGTTTCGCGAGAGGTTTCGATTTGTCTGGAATTTCCCTGGTCAGCTTAAAAGGTAAGTTAGGAGCGTGCGCAGATGTGAACAAATGTTTTCTCATAGGGAGAAGGAGAAAGTTCTATGACGCCAATTTCAATTCCAGACAATCTCATTCGAGTCGATCCTTCTATCGCTATTGAATCTATTCTGAATGTGTATGTTATATATATTTTCGTGTAATTGCAATTCGCTTTATTAAATATTCACGGCAGATGACTTATGCAGAATCCTGGATAAATTTTCAAGCGGGCTTAAGCGAGCATTAGACGATAGACAAGCACCAACAAGTACACAGACTAGCGTGGTTCCGAAAATAAAATCAAGAAAATATTCTCAAGAATACTTAAATTTTAGGTTCACTAGTACTGAAGTAAATGAAGAAAGGCCCCTGTGTATCATTTGCTCAAAAATGTTGGCAGCAGACAGCATGAAACCTAATAAACTTAAACGAGATCTGGAAACGCTTCATAGTGAGTACGTAAACAAACCCAAAGAATTCTTCGAATTAAAATCATATGAAAAGCAAAAATCATTGTTTAAATCATCATTGTCCCTGAATGAAAAAGCTTTTATTGCCTCTTACAAAGTTTCATATAAAAGAGCCATATGTAAAAAGCCTCACACCATTGGTGAAGAGCTTATTTTGACAGCTGCAATTGAGATTGTAGAAATTATGTTTGGAGATAATTTTGTAAAATAATTGCAGTCTATACCTCTTACAAACGATACTGTTGCCCATCGATATGCTGCTATAGCTGAAGATATAGAGTGCCAGCTTTTGTCGAAGTTACGTGACAAATTGTTTTCAATACAACTCGATGAGGCAACAGATAGTAATAAAGATGCTCATTTAATTACCTATATTAGATTTTGTGATGATTTGTCAGTAGTAGAAGAATTAATTTTCTGCAAACCTATAGAACTCAAACAACAGCACTCCCTTTATTTGCTACCTTAAATGATTTTATGAACGAGGCAAACATAGAATGGAAAAATTGCGTCAGAATATGCACCGATGGTGATCGTTCTATGTCCGGAAGATTCCAAAGTATTCAAGAAATTGTGAAACAAAAAATCGCCACAGTGCATCTGGACACATTGCATGATCCCCAGAGAATCTTTGGCTTCCAAAGAAATCAGTCCCGGTTTGAATATTGTGTTAACTACGGTTGTAACCATAGTAAATTATATAAAAATGAGACCCCTAAAATCAGGAATCTTTTCAACACTTTGTAAAGACATGGGTGCAGTACATTCAGCGTTACTATTTTATTGCGAGGCAAGATGGTTACGGCGAGAGAAATTTTAGCAAGGTGTTTATGAATTAAGAGAAGAAATGGCCGTTTTCCTAGAAGAGGAAAACCGACCGAAAGCTGAGAATTTTCGCTATAGTTTATTTGTGATGAAATTGAGCTACATGGTCGACATATTCGAGAAATTAAATAACTTGAATCTTCAATTGCAAGGAGCAAATACACATATATTGGATACGAGTGATAAAGTTGGTGCTTCTTGTAGGAAATTGGAATTGTGGAGCAGAAATCTATTTTGTTTTGTGTGTGTGTGTGTTCTTTCCTTTCAGTCACTTAATCATTTTTTAAATAACATTTTCTCTTGGATATGCTGGCGCCCCCCCCTATTAGTGTGCTCGCGCCCACCTAGGGGGGGGCGCCCCTCAGGTTGAGAATCACTGATGTAACTGAATAAACTTTAGTATGCACTCCAGCAACCTTAAGGCTATACAGTTATTCTGTAAAACCTTAGCAAAAATTTATTACAGACATAAATATACCCGAGGATTCAGACCTTAACAAAGACATATTTAGATGCAAATTACCACCACTGTTAAGACTTATTGGTATTTTGTTTTAAGCGCAAAACTTTCTGTATTTAAAACTAAATTTGGCTTTACACAAATTTTTATCATGTTTTTAGTCTGATATCGGTATTTCCGGTTATTTAAATGCTCTAGTTTAGTGATAATTACAAAAAATATTAATATCTTGTCTTCTATTTATTGTAGAGACAAAAGTAAATTTTTTTGGATAGCTCACAGACTGGTTTATCCAATAAAAGAAGTTTTTGGAAAATGATGCTTTTTCCGAAAATCGACCTTCTCATCATGTTCGGATACCTTAAAATTTGTAGAATGTAATTTTTGTAAGAATCCGTATTAAGTCGATAGTATTTTTAGTTACATTTTAGGCACACTCGATAACATAAATCAACCGGATGTCAACTCACAGAAGACTTTCATTCAAAAATATTATGTTCACATTTAAGAAAGGTTTTTCTAAAGCTTATTACATCAGGTCTGGAAGCTTTTTATTAGAGACTGACAGAGAGGACAAACATCATAAAGAATCGAAAATTTGATAACGCCTTAAAAGTACTGGTTCTAAAGCAACATCCTGAATTTTATTTTTATAAATTGAAGCGGCAAGATCGCAAATACACGTGATCACAAAGGTGTTTTTCCTTAACTCTGAGAAATCAGAATTGGGATTATTTTGAGCAATGAATTTGTATTGTTTGATGATAATATTTTCTATTTATTTTTCTTTCATATACGAAATGTAAAATCAGAATCAGCTATTTGAAATATTACAGTAGCGCCGAAAGCTAGAACTCACTAAAGGAAACATTGAATACTGTAGATTTTTTTTCTTTTGTATTCTCAGAAACAATTCTAGGGAATTAAATTGATTAAATCCACTTATAGTACACAATAGCGAAAGTTTCGAATAAATTATAAATTGGAATTAAAGTACAACTACGCATTGTTGCAGCAAGCTCTATAAGCTTTATAAAATTAAGAAGAAATAATAGAACCTAACGTAGGTAGGTACAAAGTTAGGAGGATGGTACAAATTTAATAAAATTATTCAGCACTGTAGAGTTTTATCAGACGTGAATAGTTTCAATTTTTTAAAAACGTGTCAACATTGACTTTTCAAGCTGTCAGCTTCTCGAAATTCGGGAGTTTCGTATGAAATTCAATTCCTGGCAAAGAAATCTCACTGTTTAAACTGGTTGGAATGTAATGGACAAAGTAACGCTTCATAAAAATGGCATGAATATCGTTTGTCAAAAAATCCATCCCCCAAACGCAATTTATATCTTACGGAATTTTTTGGATCCTGCACCACCTTTTTGAAAGAATCTAAATAAGCTATTAATGTTATTTTCTTCAGTAAAATATGCAAGTTTAAATGGTTTATTGAAAACGCCTTAAGGAAATCAGAAAAATTGCATTTATTTTTTCTCTTTGTAGTCACTTGCATTTCTTGTAGATTTTACAAGTTATTTTAGCATGAATATATAATTTATATTTAATTTATCACCTATAGCGCCTAGTACTACTTCATTACATACATACTATCAGTCTTTCTTTTCGAGATATTTGGTAATAAAACGCCACATTAACTCTTATATTATTTAATTTTAACTTCCAGTTATTCTTTTAAAATTATATTACATTTGTTTAATATCTTCAGAAACAAATACAGGAACTTCAATAATTAATATATTACTTAGCTGTAATAACAGGCACATTACTGAAATCACTTGTCAAGTTTTGTAAAAATGTAACAATTTCATGTTATTGTTAAAAATCAGTTTACTTCAAATTCCACCACATTGCCATTAAGACATTAAATTTCAAAATTTAAAATGTCTAGCAGAAAATTAAATATAAGAAGCGTATTCACTTACTTCAGTCACATCCTTCCACAAGTTGTTAATATCCATGATAATTCCATTATAGATATCCAAATCCTGCAAAGAAAAAAAGTATGACTATAAGATAACTCTTAGAAATCATTATCTTTGTTGCATGCATGCATTTAAAACAAAACTGAAAATTTTTTCAGATGCTTGGAATCCACTTACTTCAAACACAAGTAGATATTTACTGATGAACAATTCCAAATGTTTAGTCTTAGATTTATAGAACTTCGTATCAGGTAAAATGCAAACATTTTCAAAAATTTCATCTCACATTAAATTATTTTACAGCTTTTAATTATTTAGTAAAGAATCTGAGAAATCCAAATTCAAATGAATTTCTTTTATATAAATTTGGTAGTGTGTGACTATTTGCATAGAAATCTCTACATACTTGAAATGTTTTCTTCTGAAATTAATTATTTCTAATATGTCGGCTAATTATTACTGTGAAGTTATAAAATATTTGATCGTTGGATATAAGGATGTCAAAAGTGCATAAATAAATTGTTCTCTGTTAAAACCTTGCATTCAATAATGCTCTGAAAAAGAATTCCCAGCCTTTGAAAACATAAAATTTCTCACAGGTCATTCCTAATTATCTTGTATGTGCTTCGTATATTAATTTGGCCACATCAATATTCACACAATGTAAATGTTCTTGACGTTCTCAGAAAGAAAAAATTATGACAACTGTATAAAAATACTTCTTGTCATTTTCATGAAGTGAGCGTTTGAGTTACATTGTTTTATATAACATGTTAAAATTATTGTGCACAGGTCATTATTATACAACTGATTTATAAAACTGAACCGAAATAATGATTGCAAAACTGCTATTCAATTATTTTATTTTGAACTAGGTCTTCTTTTTTTTGTTATATATGAATAAATAAGTTTTGGACGGTTTACTATCCCAACGAGAGTTTTGGACTGTAAAAAGAATTTTCAAGATGGATTGCCCAGAAAGAAAGTACTATTCGTATTCGATAGCTTCAAAAGATAAGGCGAAACGTTTCAGAATTGATTTAAACATTCGGCTGAATTTTTTTAAAAGTGATTTTATCTGCATAAAATTCACTTTTGATTTTTATTCAAAATATTATAGCCTATGGATACTGCATCTAATTTAAATTTCTTTGAAACTCTTATACAAATACTTTTTTTTTTCGAAAATATATATTCAATAATAAGCATTTCTAACGTCGATGCAGGGGGGTTAATTTCAACCTCCGGTAGAACAGAGAAATACATCTTTCCAAAGATACATTTTCTGATCTGTCTAACCGAGCAGTGAAGTTTCTTCGCGGTTTTCGATTAATACAATCTGACTTTCATTCAGTTTTATCGGATGAAGGGAATCGGGTGTGCGTTATTGACTTCTTCACTCTCAATTTTATGTCCATAATTGAAACGTCAATCATATTAAGTGAAGAATTCATTTATCATTTTTTTTTTAAATCTTGACAAAATTACTATACTTCTTGCATACACCTTAATAGTCCATAACTCTGAAGATATCATAAATTAAATATCTCTGATCGTATGATTTTTTCTGTGATATTAAATTTGCTTATCTAGTTGCAATAACAAACTATTGTCGTCAGAGAAACGAAAACATTAATAGAAAGTTAATTTCAAAATTTGATACTGATCTGAATTATTTTAGTAAAACCGTAGAAAGAATATTTTATATGATTCTCAACCATTGATCTGTCAAGGAAGTAAACAGCCCCTTAAACATAATTTCACTTAATAAATTGTGATCAAAATTTGTCGAAAATAAGTACTTTGTTTAAAGACCGTGTATCAAATTAAATGGCCAACATTCCATGGTTTGTTTTTAATAAAAGATTTGAGCGAATGCATCGATAAATAAATTTTTAGGCACGCGGAAAACGTTATTCTACTTTCTATTAACATAAAAATCAGTTTTAAAATATTTTCTTGTATTTCCTATTCTAAACAATTTTAGGAGAGCTATTGATTAAAGGTATTTAAAGAAAAAAAATGTCAATGCAGTACATTCCAACATGTAAGCATTTCCTTCGTCTAATAGCAAGAGAAAAATCAAGGACTTTAGATGCGAATTAAGATAAAACTACCAGTTTGAGACATTTTAAATGTTTGAGAAACGGTTGGTTACGGATTAATATCTAGAGACTCATTTTTTTCAAAGTTTACTCTAGTTTACTTGCGTGTCATGCAATGAGCTATTAAAACGAGCTTCGGGAAAATATGCGGGGAGCGCTGTAACTCAGCGTCGAAGTAAGCAAACCACCACTGCGTCCATGGCTACATAATAATTTAAGCAAGATTCAATTCTAAGGCAGAGAGTAAAGTTGATAATATTTTTGTAAGATTACTAATTTTTTGTGCGTTTAACTTACGTTAACGTATTAAAATGACAAGACTCTTGCAAGTAATGCTAAACTTGTTTATATTAATAATTATCCATCTGTAATGACCTGGTGGTTTCGCCTTATATTTAAAACATGTTTAGCTTCAAGTAACCCGGAAACCGTAACTTAATTCATAAATTCCAGAAAAACATAATTTAGCAGCATATTGTTAGACACCAATGCTTAGTAACGTTTTAATAATTTGCTTTAAGTTTTCTACATTGGTATATAACGTATTGAATTATACGA
>JAPMOQ010028582.1:0-17672 GCA_026543055.1 Argiope trifasciata | reverse complement strand
ACTTTCAAATAACTTTTTACGAATTCACTGTCAATTGGGATAAGGTGCATTAACATTTAAACATGTTCATGGAAAGTGCAAACTTGGTAGCGGTACTTGCTGAAATACTCCTAAATACATTGCCGTTAGACGTATCGTCACAACGCATAATTATAAAATTATGTGATATGACTGAACCGATTAAGCTGTTTGTGTCCTAAGGTGTTCTGTTCTATCATTTTATAGACATTTAAGCCTGAGATCATGCTGTTCATCAAGTTGTTAAATTTAATTAAAGTAATTGACTGAATGAAAACGATCAAAATATTAAAAAGGAGAAAACATTTAATTAGTGTTCTACCATTGAGAACATACAAGTGCAGATTATCTCAAAGCTTTGTCATCAAACTGTTGCAATACAATGAGTGTGAAATCAATTAAAATGATCCATCTTCACAAACATTGATAAAAAATTACAGGAATTATTTATTTTAGGAATTATTTATATTTATATTATTAGGAATTATTCTATTAAAATTATTTACATTTGCTAAAATTTATATTTTTCAATTAACCGCAGGTAAAACGATACCAAGATTAAATTATTCGCCCTTTTTTGCGATTAGAAAAAGTTGACTCATATTTATAACCTTTTTACCTTTAAAAAATTGTTATAATATGATAAATAAAAAAATGTGTTATAATTTGCTATTTTGATTATGCTATAATTGATATAAAAGCATAATCAAAATAGCAAAAAGTTCTGGTGTGCTTTGAAAGACAGTTAGAGATACAGTTTACGGACATTTCACTTTCTGTTTTCGGAAAAATAAAACTGAGACAAAACAGTAAACCCACAATCGGTCATAAGTATAGCAATTTTCAACTGAAAATTTACGAATCACCCAAAGTCACGAAAATCCTTCACTTACTTTTAATAAAAATCGTGCAGATCTAGAAAACAATCACTCTCTTTTGTTTGAATGAACTTCAGATTCACACAGCCCAATAACCTGTACAAGTGCTGTCAAAATTAGCACGCAAAACCGTTAAACAATTTAAACTCCCCCTTCATTCATAAATCTCCAAATTTTCATCTAAAGGAACGTCTTTCGCTAATTGTGAGCAAAGCACCTCACAAAAGCACCTAGAGCAACTTAATTGCTTCCACCCGCTATCATTAATATTACCGATGTGTTATGAGGCTTACGTGCTTTCAGGTGAGGCGGAAATTTTCGAATTAAGTGCACAGCGCTTTTGAAAACTCGCAGTGACTGACTTTCATTTGTTAGGCTCTTCATATTACTAATTGGTTGGAGGGGAACCATAACAAAATGCAAAATTAGTGGATATAGGCAGAATCGGATATGTAAATATGAAAAGCGTTTAAAGTGCCTAGATGCCCTGCAATTTTAAGGGGTCACAAATGTCCAATTTTTATGCAGTACTTTCGGTTAATTTTTTTTTTTTTTTTTTTTTTTTTGTAAATGCAACTTCTTCAAAAAAAATCAAGAGTCGTTTATATTTTTTATTGTTATTTAACAGCATTCTTAATTAGATTTTGTCATTTTTTACATTATATCATTTAATAACTCCATCAAGTCTCTTTGTGTTTTAAAACACATGATTAAATAATACATCAGTTGTATTGATTTTTTTTTCTTATGGACAATTTCTTATGCCTGATGGAGTGAAATGTGACAATGCTATTAAAAATACAATTTCTCTAATAATTTAACTTTCAACTTTCGCCTCACTGTAAATTTACTTTTTTTCTTCCTCATGTAAACTAAATGCATATATCATGGGACATGAATCATTATTGTATTCCATGTAAATAAATAGTTATCACTAATAAAGTTCCAACCTTCGTATTTAAAACTGAATACAAGATTAAAGAGCCAGATAGTTCTAATTAGGCTCACAGATTTGGCATTTGTAGTTCTACAGCAGTAGGGGATATCTACTTTTAGGCATTTGTCAATGTCAACTTTGATGTTAGGACGGCAGGTAGGTTGGTTTAAAACGATACTATTTTCTTAGATGCCAAATAAAAAAAAATTCAAACTCGTCAATTAATTATATTGTGATAATATTAGCTCTTTGTCAATTTAAATTGAATTGTTCTATTTGTTCATAACTGTTTCATTATATTAACTCAGAATTGTACAGTTTACAAAAATTGGTCTGCTTAAATGGTCTACTTAATATGCCGACACCACGTAATCACGAATCATATTAAATAAAAGCACAAACTTCAAAAATTGAAATTTCGTTAATTACATTAGGATAATAGCATTTTTTCCACATATTCGATTCAAAGTTGGCTCTTTCAGATTCCTGACTTTTCCATTATATCCACTTTGGATTATATAAATTTTAACTACTGGCGTCTGCTCAAATAATATGTGTAAAAATGAAGATACCATGTAATCAAGAATTGCATTAAATAAAAAGATGCATTTACAAAAATCTAGTGAAAAAAAGTAATTTAAATAAGTTAAATTAAAAGATTTTTTATATTTGTAGTTAATTTTATCTATTTATTTAAAATGGGTCTCAATATATGCAGCTTTTTATCTAGACGTACAAGCCTAAAACCTCCGGAATACATCAACTGGTAACATCCATCAATATATGGACACAACTATCCATAATTGGTCATATGCCATACAAGTAGTAAAAGTCGCAGCATAAATGTTTCATCATTCTTTTATGCTGGAAATGTATGTCATGACACAACAACTGCTAAATATGTACATCATTAAAAAGTTCAGGACCTAAATTTATTCATTAATTGTTCGTCTTTTCAGACAAATACACAGCAGCTATTTGTCAAAAGAATGATTCCTTGAAATTCAAAACATGACATTTGCAGTCGAAAAGTGATACATATGATTATAATTTCCTTCAAGAATGTCCTATTCCAATTCTGCAGCCCTACAGAGTGATATTTTCTAACTTGTATCCGATTCAATTTACCATTCCGCACTTTATGATTTGTAGCAGTTTGTGAGATTTACATATTCACTTAATGTATAAAAGAAATAGTCCATATAAAGGGTTAAGGTAGATTTATGACAAATGCAAATGATCTCCATTTAAAAAAAAAAGGAAATCTCATTAATTTGAATCATAATTAGCCAAATTTTAAAAGTTTTTGAAGATAAATGCAATAGATAAAAGGACAATTCCTTAAGATTCGGAACAATGTAATTGCAATTGAAAAGTGTTACATGCTAGAATTTCCTCAAGGACCTCCTGTAGCATTTCGCAGTTCTACAGCGCCATCTAACTTGTAAAGTTGAAGTTACTTGATTTGCGTTACTTCCATACCAGCTTGTTTTTCAGAAATTTATTCAATGCAGAAGTTAGCGCAGAAATTACAGAGGATTTTCATTCATTATAAAGCAATATTATGCATTCTATAATATTATATTCTAGACTAGGCTCTATTCATATCAATTTTAAATAGTTTTCTACAATAGATAGAGTAAGCTCATAATTCGAACTTTAAATAGAGAAAGTCTCACAATTTGTTAAGTTTTTTTTTTAGCTTTTGAAATGCAAATACAATAAGTAAACGTTACTTTCATTTTATATCATTTTATAATAGACGTGGTTTAATTACGATTGAAAATTTCTTTGAAAAAATCTTTGAATGGGCATTTAGTTTATCAACAACAGAGTTATTCTATCAATGTTAAGGCTAAGGTGGCCTCGTGGTAAGCTATCGGCTTCAGAACCGGAGGGTTGGTGGCTCGAGCCCCTATTCCGCTGAAGAACCGCGGTGTAAGCGGGTCTGGTGCACGTTTAATCTATTGGGCCAAACGTCCTCCCACCTGGTGTGGTGTGGAAGTTTGGAGGGGGCACGTTCCAGTTCAGAATTTCGTCCTCGTCATTTGGCCAAGATTCAAAATTACGAGGTCCGTCCCAAAATTGCCCTGGTGTTGCTTCAAAACGGGATGTTAATATAACTTAACTAAATCTTTCATTGAATCATTTCTATGATATCCTTTGAAAAAGATCCAAACAAATACTTTTTTACTGATTTATTTTATTCACATGTCTTCAAAATTTACTTTTTACCCCATAAATATAATTTTTTTTAAATATTTTTTCCCTCTTCCACTGGATGCTAATATCAGCTAATATATCAAAAAGTTCCTAATCATAAGGGACAACATAAGTCAGGCAGAAATGCAAAACAAAAACATCTAAAATTAATTATTTATAAAATTATGTTTAACAAAAATGCTGGGGAAGAGGGAGAGATTGTCAGAAGAAAGTATATTTATTAAAGATTTATTTTTCATAATGAAACAAGAAAGGCTTTAATATATTTTAAGATCTAAAAAGATTTATGCACCAAATTTTTTAATGGTTCTTCAAATTTTTTATACGCAAACACTTCCTGTGCGAGCTTCTTATTCCAGAATTTAAAAAACGCCGTATTATGATTTTTTTCTTTCCCTTCAAAGAATATATATTAATCAAAATTGAAATTAGACTTTTTTGCATGTTTACTAAGTTTAGAAATTTAGTAATTTTTTTCGCGTATTTTATGCATATTTACAAAAACTTCTTCCATGAAAATAATGAAACCTTTGAAAAAAAGTTTTTAAATTGCATTATTCTTTTGAATATCATACATAATCTTTTTTTCCATGATTTAAATATGTCTTTAACCAACCATTATTTAAAAGCTGGACTTTTGCGACTAGGGTAGTTAAACTAAGGCATTGATTGTTTTTACTTTCAATTAAATTTTCTATTTTTAATTCAATGTTTAAAAGGGTTCCAAGAAAATATTTTTAAGCATAAAATTTTAAACAAACATTACGGCAGGAATATTTTAATAAATTTATATTGTTCTGTTTACGGCCTTTAAAATTACCCACTAAAGCCTTCCTTCTTAACATTAAATGGAGAAAAATGACAAATATTATTACAAATTTGGCATTTAAGAAGAGTAAAGTAGCTATAGACTACAGAGCCAGCTGACGGCAAACAAATGAATTATTCTATCTCTAAAAGCTTTGGCATAACCATTTGCGACAATAAAAGAAAAGACATTCCTTTGAACAATAAAGATCTTAATGATGGCTTAATCGCTAGCACAGGATAAATCTACATCTTTTTCTTATTACAATTAATTTTTTTTAAGTTTTTCAATAATCAGAATATTAAAAGTTGCTACGAAAAATGTGTATTTTCGTTTTGTTTATAGCATTACTAGGCACAAGGTACCTTTTCGAAGGAACCGAAAGATATTATTAATTTACAATTGATTTTTTTGTCATCTAAATTTTACCGTCTTTGAGAAAACAACACAAGTAATCTATTATTACGTTTTACAAATTAACCTTTGCTCCTTGAATTAAAAGGATATATATTAATCCATATTTGTCACAAAAACTTTTCTATACATTTTCTTTTTAGAAAAAAACATATTTCAAATTTATTTTATTTCATACAGACACATTCTAAAAATTGCATTTTTACATGTTTAATTCACAATAATAGTTTTTTTTTAATTTGTGAGCTTGTCAATCTGATGGCAGTATATTGATTAAACATTATTTTTCTTTTCGCACGCAAAATGCACGTGTACCTTAAATTTTATTTCTATTATTGAAAAATATGATTAAATTAATTTTTAAAAAATTCCTTAGCGATAGAAATTTAATTTGTTGATTAAAATTTTAGTATCAATAAGAAGATAAATTTTTGGTCTTTAATATGATGTAAAAATCAACTTGGTGTGCTATTATATTTTCGAAAGCTATGGCGGAAAAACGTCGAAATTTCACTCAATTTTGTAACAATTAAAATTTTAATAAAAGATTGGAAAAAATCACTCCTAGTTTCATATCTCCAACCTCCATTATATTATACACACACATTATATTATATATATATATATATGCCAAATTTGGAAGCTGTTGATCTAACGGTCTGGTTTGCTTAGCGCCCCCATGCACATTGAACATTATTTTAATTTACTTGAGCTTATTAGTTAAAACCCCAATTAAGATTTCGAAAATTGTTCTGAGGTGCAAATTATCCTTTCCCGAATAAAGGACGTACACACACACGCCAAATTCGGTAGCTCAGAATTAAATGAACTTTTCTTAGAGTGTCAACCCCCCTTCCCCCCAAAAAAACCACGCACATTTTCCTTTATAATTAGTTGAGAATAGCAGAGATTTAATTATAATACATTGATTCAATTTTATTTAAAACATTGTTTCAAACAGCCTGCAATTTTGCTTCCCCGCAGAAATGATGTCATCGCAAGAAAGACCATTGTATGATATGCCCTGTGTCTGCGCGTCAGTGGTCCTACAGCTTGGCGGTCATTTCACGATTTGCCCGACCCATTTGGCGACTTTGGCTACAAAATGTATAATGCCCGAAACAACGAGAATTTTTACGATCCATCCAATAAGAGCCTAGATATGATTGGTCATGTTTGGTCACATTCTTGGTCACATCACAGATACACCATGATTGGTCTACATGCTTACAACCCCACCTCCCGGGATCTATAATAGGTCGACACTATCAAGCTGTGCTAAGATGTTAATAAATTATAGAAACTGCCATTTATGGGATAAGGTATGATTATTTTTAATTAAATGGTAAGAATTATGAATTATCAAAGGGTCCTGATGAAGCATGTACTGCTATATCTAGATTTTACAGAGTTAAAAACAGCTTGTCACGCCTTCCAACAATTAATTTTCTGTGGCTAAATAAAGTATTCAGTGTAATGACTATTAAATATTGTTCACCACACCTATTTATTTTGAAAATTAATGATTTGCAATGGATAGTCGGCTGGGACGAAATGTACTTGCTTGTGTAAGTGCTCGTTTGAATCTGCTACAATGTATTAAATCACTTTTCATTATTAGTACGAGGTTGTTACAACTTTGAAACTTTGTGAATATTCGATTAAACTCATGTTTTTCATAAATCTAACAAGAAACTATAAGGAAAAGAATTTATATTAGGATGTCAGAAGAAAACGGATTCAATATCCGCTATGCGTGAGTTTAATGAATGTCATAAATCTCCTATTATGCATAAGTTAATACAGATACATAAACAAATTTACAACGAGAATCCTTAATGAATAATTAGTTTCTGATCTGTAAGTGAGAGAAGGCATAATTCTATAATAATTTTTGAAGGACGTTAATTTGGAATCCGAAAGTCTTTTGTATACTCCAAATATTAGACAGCCGATGATTTCTTCACTTTATTCAATATACTATGCTTTCATGTCTCAAAACTGAAGCTGAATTTGTAAATAAAACATGAATTTGCATTTTATACTATTTTGAAATGAATATTTTGCCATATGCAACGAACTGAATTATTATATTTTTATCGCATTTTTTTCATAATCTATTTTGTTAATTTCGGTTAAGAACTAGTTAAATTCACATTGAGTCAAAAAAAATTAATTTATTACATAATGCTTTTAGGAACGAGAAAGAAATTCGTAAACTAGTAAAAGTATATTTAATGATAATTTAATTTGAAAACTAAAGCAGGCAAATACGCTGAATAGTTATATTTTTGCAAATATAGGATTCTCTTTTAACATTATTAATGCTTGAAACGGTTTCCTTAGAAACAGTTTGAATTTTCTTTATAAGTCTATTTTTGGGGAAAAAATTGCACTGGTTTTTATATTTGTATTGATTTTGCAGGTTTTAATGCTATTTTATATCGTTAAATGCTGCATTCTGAAATTGCAATATTTGATAGAATTTATTTAGAAATCTCACAAATTTAAATCAAATGGATAGTTTTTGTTCAAATTTGATATAATAATTTTTCAATATGCTATGCAACTCGTGAAATAGAAAATAAGTAATTTGTTCCATTAGTAATATTTCGCAGTTTTATAGTGAATAGACCATGGTAATAAGTTTCTAAAGCTATCTGTACAATATTTGATAAACTGCACACTAGATGATTTTTGCTTCATCACTCTGCTTTAGTTTTTTTTTTTTTTTTAATTCTATGCAGTTCGTGAAATAGAGAATAAGTAATTTGTTCCATTAGTAATATTTCGCAGTTTTATAGAGAATAGACCATGGTAATATGTTTCTAAAGCTATCTGTACAATATTTGATAAACTGTACACTAGATGATTTTTACTTCATCACTCTGCTTTAGTTAATTTTTTAAAAAATCTAATTTTTTTACAAAATGTTTCACTTAACAGGTATATTTTGTATTTAGAGATGTTGTTTTTCGATCCTTATTTCAACCTTATTTCGATCCTTATTCAACAAAAATATAATTATTTTAGAGCGTTTGTCAAGAAATTCATCACGAGTGTAGTCATTAAAAGGCCTGCAATAACTAGAAAGTTCAAAAGCATGATTTTAAAAGAAAATCCAAAAGAAGATAGACTTTATATGCCTTCCGGTGAACACTAAATCTGCCATTATAATATGAGCATTTTCATGTTGAAGCAATCTTCATATAGAAGTTTAAAAAGTCCGGTGATACTTTCGTTATCAAACTACATTTGGAAATTTAGAGGTTCAACCTTATATCCTTTAATAGTAGGGTATTAAATCCATAAATATCTAAAGCAATTAACTCGAATCGAGTGCATTATTTTCGATATTTAAAAAACGAAATCGATTTATAGAAAATTTTAATGAAATTTAACCAAAACGGTTGATACTATACACAGAATGGTAATATAGCAATATTATTTTTCTTTGTACACAAGTTATAGAATATAATGATGAAAGAAATGAACCAAAATCTAAGAAAAATCTTGAGATGCAAAGAAATTATGGGTAAAATTATACGTATGTATGCATTTTTTTTTATAAATTTATAGCTTAGTTTTTCTAAAGATACCTATAAATGACAAATTCACCAACAACAAAACTTTTGGTTCATTTCATTGCCCATATTATTTCAAACACACGTTGAAGTTTTTATGTAAAGATCTCTATTCGTTTTTGAGATAACATGTTAACAGTGGAAGATAAACTGTTTTGGGTAGATCAAAGCCTGGACTAAAAGAACAAACAATATTAAAAAAATTGCCCATGTGATCGACAACCGGTGTTTTAACGTAGTCGGATACCTTAATATTACGTTCATTTTCAAAGTCAACATAAATTTTCTTTTGATTTTTGAATCATTATTTTATGTAACACTTAATTTAATTGAAAAAAATCATTAAAATCATTCGTTGAAACACGTTCAAAATCATTTAAAAGGATTAAAAAAACAAATTTTATTTTTTAAAAAATTCGTGAAGGTTAAATTTTTTTCATAAAAAATTCTGATATTTACAATGTTTGTAACCACACCGTTTTGCAAGTACAAAAAATTTCTATTTAAAGAAATTATTGGAACGACACTTTGAAATACTGCGCACGCCAAAATCCTCAATTTTGAAAACAGTTTCATTTTCTCATCGATTAACATTTAACAAATTATCTGAATCGCTACTTTCAGACGAAAGGAAAAAAGTCGGCTTCTCTTAGCAGGAAGAAAAAACGATATCGATACTACGTGGGAGACTTTTATCGATGTTTAGCTCTCAATTCACCGAACCTGAAATGGGCTAAGATTAGAAGCTAAGACAGAGATCCTTTCATTCAACGGTTTATTGAACAAAGAGAAAAGCATTTTGAAATTTTGTGTCCTTGAAATGATTATACAAAAAGGCATCTTGTGTTCGGTTTCTTGCAACTTATTATTGTTGCAGAAGTAAATAATTAACAATGCTATAATCGATAAATTTTCTCAAGTGGGAGCACTTGAGTATGAAGTATTGAAAAGGAAATTACTAACACAATGTGCTCTATTTTAAATAAAAAAAGAAGGAAAAAATAATTTAAATTTAAACAGATTACATAACAACATCATACAAAATGAATAAAGATAGATGTCGCTTTATCATTCATTCCTTTGCACTAGAATAGTGACTCTCACTCACCATTCAAGATAGTACATCATTTTGACAAATTATTTATTTCATTTTGCCTGTCAATAATACTTGCAGTGTAGAAGAACATGCAAATAAATTAAATGAGAGAACTCAACTTAAAACAATGATATGTATAGATATTTATTAAACAATCAGAAGGTATTTGCAGTAGATGAACAATTATGCATTGGATTACTTTTCTGGTTAATACATCAGTTAACATTTTGATTCAATATGAAAAAGGTTACTGTAAATATTTATATCGACAGAATTGTAAAAAATTTTTACTATTTTTTCAAAAGCTTTTATTTCATATTTTATATATATACATTGAAGTGAAAAAAAACATGGGATAGCAATATGCAAATATGCAGATGGCAGTAGTATCGCAGCGAAAACGTATAAATGCGCAGTTCGTTTTCCAGAGCTTTCATTTGTGTTCAAGTTATACATGTGAACAGGTTTTTCGTGATTTATGGCGGCACGACGAGAGTTAACAGACTTTGAGCGTGGAATGTTAGTTGGAGCTAGACGCATGGGTCATTCCATTGCGGATATCGTTAGTGAATTCAACATTCCGAGATCCACAGTATCAAGAGTGTGCCGAGAGTATGAAATTTCAGGCATCACATCCCATCATGGACAGCGCAGTGGGCGACCACCTGCACTTAACGACCGAGACCGCCGACGTCTGTGTAGAATGGTCAATATTAATAGACACGCAACACTTCGTCAAATAACTGCAGGAATCGATGTGGGACCTACGAGGGACGTGTCCGATAGGACTGTGCGGTGAAATTTGTCTTCCTTGGGCTATGACAGCAGAAGACCGACTCGAGTGCCTTTACTGACAGCACGACGTCACCTGCAGCGACTCTCCTGGGCTCGTGAGCATATCGACTGGTCCCTAGACCAGTGGAAAACCCTGGCGTGGTCAGATGAGTCACGATTTCAGTTGTTACGAGCTGATGGTAGAGTTCGAGTGTGGCGCAGACCCCACGAAGCCATGGACCCAAACTGTCAGAAAGGCAATGTTCAAGCTGGTGGTGGCTGCATAATGGTGTGGGATGTTTTTACATGGCATGGACTCGGTCCTCTGGTGCAACTGAACCAATCATTGACTGGAAATGGTTATGTTCAGCTGCTTGCAGATCACTTGCAGCCATTCATGGACTTCACGTACCCACACAACGATGGGATTTTTATGGATGACAATGCGCCATGTCACCAGGCCAGAACTGTTCGCGATTGGTTTGAAGAACATTCCGGACAATTCCAGCGCATGATCTGGCAACCTAGATCGCCCGATATGTATCCCATCGTACATTTATGGAACATCATCGAAAGGTCCGTTCGTGCCCAAACTCCTGCACCATCCACACTTTCACAATTATGGACGTCTATACAGACAGCATAGCTCAATATTCCTGCAGAGGACTTCCAACGACTTGTGGACTCCACGACACGTCGAGTTGTTGCACTTCGCCTGGCAAAAGGAGGACCGACACGATATTAACAGTCATCCCCTGACTTTTGTCACTTCAGTGTGTGTATATATATATATATATTAAAGTTTTGAATAAGAGAAACAAATTACGACAATGCATAAAATTTACTAAACGTTTCTTACATTTAATATAACTAGCAAGACATTTTCTTTAGTTAATCTCTAATATTATTGGAAAATTTTAAGAAAGATATTATATATTTTGAATGCATACTTTCATTTGTCTTGAGAAATGCACAAATAAGCAATATGAAATGCAATTTTTTATATTACAGTTTTTTAATATAATCTTTTATATTTAAAGAAAATCAGATGTATTTTATATTTCACAAGTATACCTTCAAAGATAACAAAATACATCTTCAAATAGTAAATTTTTAATATAGGACTTTTCTTTATTATAAATATTCATTCACCCAAAGCCTGCATATTCATCCTTTTTTAAAAAAATTGACAAGCAAAAGATTACCCTAAAGAAGCGAAATAATGTTTACCCTTAATAAAAAAATACTCCATTCACGTATAAAACATGCATTACAATGTTAATTAGATTTGTTGAAGATAGTCGAAAATATGCAGCAAAAATATTTTGCTGATAAAATGTCTATGCAAAAAATCATTTGGCTAACATTTTGGTTAAATTAATATTCTGTATGGTTCTTTCTTCCTTTAAAATGAAAAGAATGAAGTATTTAGCAACTTTTATACTTTGTGATAAGATAATTCCTTTAATAATTAATTTAGATAGCTATTAGATTAAATAAAATAAAGATATAAAATAAATATCTATGTTCTGTAATTTAAAATTTTCACTTATGAACAATAAAATTAATGAAGATTCGTTATATTTGAAGTGCATTTTATATTAGAGCAATCCCAGTGTAAATGCTTGGATAGTAATTCAGAAACTTTGAATTAGAATTTCAGTTCTCATATTAAAAAATATAATTATTTAAAATTATTGATTGCAAAAAATAATTTTAAAAGAATAAACCGAAAAAAGATTTTAGCTACCGAATAAAAAATATCCCAATTTATGAAAAATATTTATTTTGGGTTTTTTTTTCTGCCTCCTACAAGCCAAATTCATGATGGAATTTAAATGAGTTGATTAGAAGTTGCAGAAGGAAACATAATTTCAAATTAGCTGAGATACATAAAAATGTATAAATCAGATTGGAACTTCAATTCTACCTGTACAAACTTAATTAAGTTCATCTCAAACCAAATGCAAAATAAAATGGAATAAAGGAAATTGATTTCCTTTGTCCCTGTTATATATTTGGATTATCTGTAGGTGAATATAAGAAAATTATTCTTTTGAATGATTAAATATAAAAGATTCTTCATACAAATCCTATGGAATAAATATTTGTGAAAATAATATTTTATGAGCAGACTGATTAGGAAAACAATGTTATTCCACAAAAATTATTTCTTATGGTTTTGGATTTTTTTTACATTTTTAATTTCAAACTGCTACATTTTTTCATATATAATATTGGAAGCAAATTCATTCATACGACTACGTTTCTACTGTTATACTTTTTGTATTAATTTCAAAGAAACCATGGATGGATTACAGATTATTTTTATTAAAATCATTCAGACCTCAAATATTTCGGATGTTTTGATAATAAAAGAATCATTGTGTGAAGCTCAAAATGTTTTTGTCAATCGAAATCCTAGCAAAAAAGTTGCATTGTTCGTAACAACCAAAAGAAAAACTTTTATTACTCACTTTTAATTTCTTGGACATGAATAAGTATTGTAATATTCAAAACATTCGGCATCGAGATATTTTTTCTAAGATATTTCTTAACAAAACTTTTCTATATTTCCCAGGGCAAAAAGATTTATATTTTCAATTATATCTTTATGTCGATTTGGTGGATTGTAATCGTGATAAGGTAACATGCATTGAACAACGAAGATAAAATTTGGCATTTTAGCATTAACATTATATATTTATATTAGATTTCCTATGAAATCCGTTAAAAGTTCTATATAGCTAAATACAAAATCTTAGAAAAGTTAAGATTTAGAAAAAAAAAATAGTAAACAGTTTTATTAATGGAATTGTTACTTTGTGGCGAATCTGAGACTGAAATAACGAGGAGCAATATTGTGCATGCGTGCAATAATACATAGTGGCAAACACTTCACAATGTTGCGACATCTACTTCACAGCCGAATTGTAACGTCAACGCTTTTATCTGTTTCAAATCTGAAAAGCTTAGTATTCAATCAAAGCGAAAAGGCTTATTTGACGTTATACGCCTTGTCACTTTGATAAGCCTTATTTGATAAGGCTTATTACATATCCTAATTGAGTTGGATAATATCTGTTATCTCTAATCAAGTTTGGAAAACACCCAACGAATCTAAATACATCATCCATTAATAAAATATTGAAATCTTATATATATAACTCCATAATACTTTGTAAAAAGTTTTTTAGAAAATGATTGAAAGTTGGAATGAACACTATGAAACTTTCTCACACACTTTCCAAAAAAGATAAATTTGATTTTTAAATAAATTTATTGTCTGTCTATTAAAGCCAAGATTTGACATAGAACTTCAATTGCAGCCCCAAAAATACGAATTATGTTTTATCTAATACTATAATATGAGGAATGGTTGCCAAATCGAAAATCTCCCCAGAATTAATAAACTCCGGTAAACTTGGGGGTCTGGGGTTTTTTTCCACGAGGAATCGATTGGCGCCGGTTTTGAAGCTTTACGGTCGAGCAGTTCGGAGTTACAGATAGGATATTTTCAAACTTTATTAGTTCGCCATAATGGCTACTTAAATTTTCAAGCGGTAACGTGCTGTCATCTATAGCCAATATGGCGAACTAATAAAGTTTTATGTTTATGCTGTTATAGGTTTATAATATGTTTCTTATGTATGTTTATATGTTTGGTTTTTCTAAATAAATTTGTCAAAAATATTGAACTTCAGCACACTTCAATCTTTACCTTTACTTTACCTTTGTATAGAATAGTTCCCTTTCCAAACTCTAACTTTGTTTAGAATAGTTTACGATGGTGCACTTTAACCGGTTATCTTTCCACCAATGGTTTCACAAATTTTCTTATGGCATGTTTTGTTTTTATAAATCACAATTGAAAATTTAAATCTTCGAGTTAGCTTCGATGCCTGTTTTCTCCGAGCGGACCTCGGTCACCCGCTGGTATATTTAAATCATTGGGTTTTTTTTAGTTCTCTTTTGTATACTTCTGCAGTAACAGAACAACATACATTCAACCCCTGATTCAATATTTGAATAATATTTACTCTATGAGTAAATCTATCTACTGAATTTTATACAGCTAGTTCTCTATGTTTTGTAGTTATAGTGTTCGCTCTTTGTATAACCGGATTAACAGATTTCCAGTGATAGTTTTGCTCAAAATTAAATATTTAACAGAAATCTACAAATTTAGTGTAAAGGAAAATATAAAATAAATTCCATCCATCAAGCTCAAACTGATTTTTAATTACCTTTATCACAGGCAGACAAGCAGGCAGATTGAGTATTGACAAATATAATGTCTAAAAAGTGTCCTTCGAACTTATAGAGGTTCAAAATTCGATAAATGATCATTCGAATATTTAGTTGATTTCAATATATTTTTTTATTTCTGCTTTCCGTAAAAAGAAATAAACAATGTAACCTGACAAAAACAAATAATCCTTATCTACGATGCTTAAAAACTGCTTTTGTTAGCAATATGTCAGATGAAATTATTTAAAGCACATAATTCGTGATAGCAGGCAATGCAAAAACTTAATGTGAAAATAAAAATTGCAAAAAGTAATTTTATCTTTCTGAAAAAAGTTTTTCTGTTATTTTTTACTATAAATTATGCCAGTTAAGAAAAGAGTAGTAAAACCCAACTAAAAAGGAAACAGATTTTTCTCATTTATCGTAGGATATTTCTTTCTTTATCAGATATCGAGACTTTATAACATTACGTATTCAGATTTTCTGTATTAGATGTGAACAATAAAAAATAATGTAAATATTTCATTAAATACTCACAGTTTTGCTAATGAAATGTACAGATTCATCTCACAATTTTGCAAGTTTGTATCATTTTTAATCAATCCCTCTAATATTAACACTGCTTTTAATTCTGAATCTCCTAGTAATATCTAAAACAAGAGACAATTACATTTTATTCCCATAAATTTCAATCTCGAACAACGAATCATTATGGACATGATTCTAACATTTCATAGTATCCATACAGTTTACCAAGTTCCTATCTACCTTCAAAAATTTGACGCCCAAACCAATTTCCATCCACTCACACAAAAATAACTAAGTTTACCACCAACACATCATTGGTGCACGTATCGCTAACCTACGTCTACACTTGGTAAACTCATTTTCCATAATGGATGATCTAGTAATAAAATCCTAAAAGTAGACCATCATCCATTCAACGGAGCTCTCACCATCTTGCCCAATGATTAAGACAACAAGTCCTACACCTGCTATCAAATTACCTTTGCTGGGGACGACGCTTCTCACATACACCCTGACTCTAATAGATTTGTTCTTGCTTCTACCAGTACCTTCTTATCTTCTTTCGTTTCCCGAACTTTTTTTTTCATATACAAAAAAAAATCCCGGATTTGTTTTATTTCCCGAGATGGTAGTGGTTCTACAAACGTAGAAGATTTTTCTCGCTATTGTGAAAGTAACAATGTCTGACAGTATCAGTTCTGGAAAAGTTTGTATACGATTTATGTATGCGTGAATGTAACAAACCTTTATTTATATATTTGTGCCTGAAAAGTATTTTAAGCAAAATGTTTACTTCCGAATGTGTTTAGACGATAAAAAGTTTTGTCTGACATAAACAAGAAACAATTAATCGATATAAGGAAATTTGAACGTAATAAAACGTCAGAATCTGTTCTGTAAGCGAGAAATAATTGCTGTAAATGGACATAAGTGGTTTGCGTTTAAGTATCGGTTATGACGAATCGGCTTTGTTGATATTATATTATATAAGGCCAAGAGAATTTTCCCAAGAGCGATTCTACGGAATATTTACTTATAAAATGGCAAAATAAAACAACAGGAGAAACTGAAAAAACAAGCAAGTTTCTTATTATATAAAACTTTAAGCAATATTTGTATAAATGTCAATTCATAATACTGGAAAATCAGCTTCTCAAATATAAAAGACATAAGATGCCCCCTCCCCCAATTTGTTTCTGGATAAAGCTCATAGAAATAATTTTGTTGTGAATGAAAATGAAACACTTAAAAAATAATAATTGATCGAGTTATTTCAATCATTAGAAATCATGGAATTTTATGAAAAGTTGTTATTAAGGTAAAATTTCATGAAAGAATTTATTAAGAGAAGATTACCACTATATATATATTGGGTTGGGGAATAAGTTCGTAGCGTTTTCATCAAAGACTTTTTTAAAGAAAATCATTAGTAATAACAATCGATTAATCGATAATGTTTTCTCCGCTGTTGTTTACGACATCCTCCCTCTTCTCGACCGATTTGTCGATGCCGGGTAGGCAAAAATCACCCGGTCTGGTTTTAAGGCCCCTTAATTGTCGAAGGGTAACGCACCTCATATAGTTCGACAGGGATCGGAAAAGCTGGTAATCTGACGACGCAAGATTCGGAGAATACGAGGATGCTGAAAGACCGCCATTCAAGCTCTGGGAGAACGGCTTTGATGACTTGTGCAAAGGATGGGCTCTGGCATTGTCGTGAAGGAGTATGGTTTGGCCTTGTTGATGGGGTCTTTTCAGTCGCATAGTCTTTTTCATGTGGTGTAGCTGGGCTATGTAGAGCCCCCTTGGTGACAGTGACATTCCTTTCGAGCGTTTCCCAGTACACAATGACCTCCCAGTCCCCCCCCCAAATGCAGATTATGGTCTTCTTTGGATGGAGGTCAAGATTGTCCATTTCCGTGCTGCAGACTTGGTTATAACATCTTCTTTGTATTCGTTGCAAATGTCTCATTCTACTTAAGTAGCTTTGTGGCCTGGATGAAAAGCGAAGAAGAGCAGGTGTCGAAAACGTTGATTTTTACCCCCTGGATATTCCATTTCAAAGCCTTAAAAGTAATTAAAAATTCATGTGGTGTAGCTGGGCTATGTAGAGTCCCCTTGGTGACAGTGACATTCCTTTCGAGCGTTTCCCAGTACACCA
>JAPMOQ010028580.1:8982-30028 GCA_026543055.1 Argiope trifasciata | reverse complement strand
TATATGTGTATATATATATATATATATATATATATATATATGTATGTATGTATGTATAACAAAAACAGGACGGCAAAACACAAGACACAATTCTTTTGAGGGGGCTGTCGAAATCCTTCATACACTCATTCATCCGTCAGCAAGTCAGAATTTAGATCCAAATAAGAGACAGACTCATTCTTGATTCAGTACCCCCAGAGGTATCGTTTCGTTATGGGAAATTGGTGGACTTTGCTGTTACGACCTATTTAAACCGAGAGAGATCGCGCAGGGCACACAGTCACCACATTGTTATTCAAACACCTGTCGCAGGGTAATTATTTATCTGTAATCAAACCCCCTTTCAGTACCTTCCTATCTGAGAGTCTCCTTGGTAGGTGAAGTGTTATTTTTACTTTTCTTTTCTTTCTGTTCTTGTAGTAATCCTTTCTTGGAATTTAAGTGGGTATGAGATGACTCACTCTCCCCACGCGACTGTTAATGCTTCGAAATTTCTCATTCTAAGCAGTGTAATTTTGAGTTATCTAGCTCTCTCTTTGCATTTATATTGTTTTGTGCACTGCATAAATGGCGTGCAAACGTAAACTTATGGATTATGAAAAAGAAATGGAATGTTACAATGGGTAATTGTTATACAAGTTATCCCCTAGCGAAAGAACTTTTTTCAAAGAAGCTAGCCATCGTAGGAACCCTGAAGAAAAACAAGGGTGAAATTCCCATCTAGTTCCAACAAACAAAGAATAGGAGTGTTAACTCATCTATATTCGGGTTTCAAAAGAACATGACAATGGTATTATATGGGCCTAAAAAATCGAAATGCGTAGTCTTGCTATCTACTATGCATTACGATGACGCCATTGATGAAAGTGATGAAGAGAAGAAACTGGAATTAATTCAATTCTATAATGAAACAAAAGGAGGTGTTGACCCTGTTGATGAAATATCATCATCATATTCAACAGCTTGAAAAACTAACAGGTGGCCAATGGTTATTTTCTATTGTGCGTTGAACGTCACCGACATCAATACCCGAGTAGCTCTAATGGCAACAAAGACACCTTCCTTGAAATATGGAAATAGGAGAAAATCTCTGAAGAAATTGGCATTATCACTTATTCAGCCACACATAAACATAAGGCGAGATATGAAAATGCTACCTAAAACACTTCGTGAAAGTATGGATGCCACACTTCTAATGGATTACAGGAGATCCCAACAAAAAAACTGAAAAAAGACAAAAGACGATATGTTATATACCCAAGATGTAAAGATAATAAAACTACAATTTCTTGCATGAAATGTGATAATTTTACTTGCAAAAATCATTCTTCGTATGTTTACCGTAAGTGTATGCGGAATTAAAACTCCTAAAGAAGGTATGCAATTTTTTAATGTAAAATTTTCTTAAATAATAAAAACAGTTTTTTGAACCTAAAAGTTTATTTTCTTAAAGAATAATGAACTTATTATTATTTATAATTCATATGTGTTTTTTCTTCTAATTTATGGTAAGTTTTAGATAAAACAGATTGGGGTGACTCAGTCACCCCGCGCGATCTCTTTCGTTACTATTAGGTGCGCGCCTTCTGCCGGGTTCACGTGCCCCCACTGCCCTTAGCCAAGAAGGCGGTCTTTGGACAAGACGAGGACAGAACTCACTACCCTTCGGTTACGAGACGGACACTCTACCAACTAGGCTACCGCGACCTTTATTAAGTTGTTGGTTAAAGGATTTCTGTTTGAGAGCAGAATATTTTGAAAGTTATTGCTTAGTACAAGGAACAAGACATTTAAAATGGAAACATGTTTATTCATATAATTTTCTTGTTATGCAATTGTTCCACATTTTAGTCGCATCATACTTGATGTAAGCTGCTAATTACAAAAACGCATCCTGTATTAAAACGATGAGAAATATCGTAAGAATTTATTATATTTAATAAAAGCACTGCAATACTTAAAATAAGTGATACCTCACAAAACGTGGAATCTTTTTAACTTTTATTTCGATTATTTACAGACTGAATGAAAAAAACAGTCCCTTTCTTTTCGGTATGTTTTTACTTAGCTTTTTGATTCTGACTGAATTCTTCATTAAGATACTGAAACATTTAAATAACTTAGAAAAAGCTTTAGTACTGTAGTTGTGTAGCTTAAAATATGTCATATGGTGGCCAAACGCAGATGTTTCATGTAGAAATATATTAAAGAAACTGCCAACTGTAAAATTTAGACAAAGAATTTTAAATAGGCTGTCAACAACGTATCGTCCGATCCGGCGTCTCTGGTTACTGTAAACTATTTCCTATTTTTTAACGCAAAAATGCGTTTGGAGACTCACATAGAAAAGCGAAAGCGTGGAAATGAAACGTCTGTTACTCCTGAACCCTTTTGACCTTGGAAAAATACAATTCATATATTTGATATTATATTATTTTAGTAGTGGATAAATATGTAGTAATTACTTAATACAGCATTTATGTCTACAAAATGTCAAGCAGTCGTGGTATTTAAGTTTCTGATCGATAATATATATTGCAATGTTGAAATGTATAGATTCACCAGAAGTATAATTGTTGTTTTCGTTTTTCTAACGATGTAAAAATGTTAATTCTGAAAACTCAATATATTATATCAATGTTGAAACATATTAATAGGTATTTAAACTAATGAATGAACAGAAATAATTTATTAATTTAAGTAATATTATTTAAAACTTCTTTTATAAATATTATCTAAGTTATACCGTATTTTCAATCTCCTCGTTCGACGAAAGACCAAGAATCTTTTGAAATGTTGTCGAAATTTCATATAATGATATTACCTCGAGCAAGTAACGTTTTTACCCTATAGTTCACTTATTGAAACCTTATTAGGCAAATATAATAAGAAAAGTTGTCTATGAAGCTATGAATAGTCAATGGTAATGTAACAAAGCAATACTGGTTTAGTTTAGTTAGTTGTATTTACGTCCCGTTTTAAAGCCTCATTAGGGCAATTTTGGGTCGTACATCGTCATTTTGAACCACGGTCAGATGACGAGGATGACACCTGAACTCTCACTCCCCTCTCCACACCAGCTGGAGGACTTTTGTCCCCGACGGATTTAACATGCATGAAGCACCATTACACTGCGATTCTTCTGCGGAATAAAGTCTCGAACCTGCAAACCTCCGGTTCCGAAGTCGAAACCTTACCATCAGGTCACCACGAGAAGTACATCGGAACAGTCACTTTCTCTCACCAAACTTTCACACTACTTCAGCAGGACGTCGTTTGGAACAGACAGATTTAACGTGAACCAGTGGTATTGGGTCTCAAACTTGTATCCCTCCAGTTCCGAAACTGAAACCTTACCACCCAGTCACCGCGTCAAAAAAAGAAGTGTCGAAACTTAATGAGAGTTTAGTTTAGTTATATTAACGTCCCGTTTTTAAAGCAACAATAGGGCTAGTTTGGGACGGACCTCGTCTTTTTGAACCACGGTCAGATAACGAGGACGACACCTGATCTGGCACTCCACTCTCCACACCACACCAGCGGGAGGACGTTTGGCCTGACAGATTGAACGTGCAAGAGACCCCCTCATACGACGGTTCTTAGGTGGAATCGAGTCTCGAACCTGAAACTCTCCGGTTCCGAAACCGAGACCTTACCACCGGGCCACCGCGACCTGAAATTTTATGAGAAAGCGATGGCGGAATTAACACGTTCCCTGCCACTACCCTCGCTTGATATCAAAACCATCTCTCTATTGAGATGCCCCCTTCTTTGCTATCTTTTAACTGTAGCAGAGAAGGTGTCGTCTAATAACAAAGATGGTTCGGTACTATGACATGCCTATTTGTAACGCACAAGTGCGTTTGCGGCAGTCAATGTATTAAGCAAGTAAATAAATTGAAGATATTTAACTTACCACAAGGCTCAGAAGATTCGGACTGTTTGTCACCCACTCGTAAGGGTTCACTGGTATGGCCCAGCACCTGGAAAAGATAAAGAAATCACTTTAACACACACGAGGGAAATAGTCTCAATTTTACAAAATTTTCAATAAAATTCTCAACAAAATTTTCTTTTATCTATTTCAGACTTGATGGTACCTGGTGCGTTGCTGCCGCAGAAAAAAACATTATTAAATCCAACAAGTCAACAAATTGGCAGCTTTTTTCCATCAAAATAGGATGAACAGTACTACTTTAGATAAAATACGAGTAAATATTCATTTTTATATATTAGATTAGTGTATTCTTTTAGAATGGTAAAACTTGATGTTTCGTCAGAACGGTAATGAAAGAAACTACTTATTGTATCTTGTGATTCGTTTCATACTCGTTCGGAATTCTGAAATTTAATTTTAGGAAATGCGATTATTTTCTTTTAAAATGGATTAAACGTAAAAAAATGTATTTATACTATAGAATCGTTAGTATAGGTGAAAATATAATTTTTGAAAATGAAGATGGTGCAAAATTATTTGTGCTACAATATTTTTGGTGGTTGCTGCGAAAAAGGCTAAAATTTAAAATCTTTAGGGTTGGTCTCCCCGAAACCTTCTCACATAATTTGCAATAAAGGTGTTACCTCTGAGAATAACTTGCATAACAATTGCGTACTATAGCTGCCAAATATTAACCTTTCACTTGGATTTAGCCATTCTGCAGAATCTGCTGTCTCCTCGGCGAGTTATTTGGACATGAATCCTTGGTAAATAGATGCGGTTGAGATTCGGTTTTTTTTTTAATTGCAGATCATTGTACTATCCCTATAACCAAAACGTAGGTATAAACAATAAGCTGACCAAGTTTTATCGCCATTGGATGAACCGTTTAGGAATACATTAGAGACATACAGACTAACATTCATTTTTATTTACAAAACCGTTTGAGAATTTTTAAAGTAATACACATTTTATATTCATAAATAAGGAAATTATTCTTAAAAACTATTTAAAGTATTTAGGGCCATAGCAAACTTCAAAAAAGGACTCATAGAATGATTATGATAATATTTTGAATGGAGTTGATGATTGAAAGTAAACTCTTTGTTCAGGTACGTAAGTAATTATGTATTGTTGACATAAGATTATTGCAAAAAATGACATTTCTCTATCAATAGATTTTAAATACTTTAAAATCATAAAAGAATGGACTCAAACATGCGCAATTTTGTCACTACTCTTGTTGCCAGCCTTCTACAAAACTGACACTGCGGACTAGGAGATACAGACTTATCGCGTTGCTTACTTAACTTGATTTATTCAGTGCACCCATAAACTTTTCATTTAAATTTTTGCAATTCATGAAATTCCTCCAATTTTGAAGTCTATTCTTAAACAGATAAGTGTTATGTTTGAAGAGAATTTTCTCATTTAGTGATCAACCAGTAGGAGTGATCTTATCGAAACGCTCGCTCATAATGTATGATAAATATACTTGTGTATTATTATCCACTTGTGCGTTATTTAATGAATTGTAGTTACAAAAGAGACTAAAAGCGTATGATTTTTGATGTTCAATCAATTCCCGGGATATTATTAACCCGTTCACTGCCCCTACCCTTGCCTGATATCAGGACCATCTACTTGATTAGATGACCCTTTCTTTGCTGTTTTTTAACTGCAGTACAGAAGGCGTCATCTCATAACATAGCTGGTTTGGTTCCAGAAAAGAACGAAATCTTCGAGCTATCGCGTAGTTGACAGTCAACGTGTTAATATAGAAGTACCAAACAAACGGAGTGTTCAATTTTGATGCTTCTTTTCAACGCAATTTAAACCAAAATTTGACACAGAACTAAAATTGAAACAAAGACACATACCAAATTTTATACATTAAATCATTACGAATTTGAGTTATTGTGTTACATCCATGTGAAAGTATAACCCATTGATTTAAGGGATTTACTGTATCTACACTTTAGATATTGAATCCGCGTACCAAATTTCATTTATCCAGTATCTGTTTGTAAGCTTATATTCGGAAAGCCACAGTATCTAGTATTTTTCATTCATCGATTAGTTATCGTGTAAGCTTATATTAGGAAAGTCTGATAAACGGATTTCCTATAAAGATATTTTTTTCAAAATTTAAAAGGAATCTATAAATTAGATCAAAGGCCGTTTATAAATTTCATCCATCAAGCCCAAAACAGTGTTGAGTTACGATGATCGTAGACAAATAGACATAATTACAAAAAAAGTTTTTTTTTCTTTTTTTTTTGACACTGGAATGTTAGAAATGGGGAGATTCTTACAAATTTTATTTTGGGTTTTTTGACGATTATATTGCTTTCTTATTGTATACTTTGCTTACGAGTAAGTAATAATTGGTTTGGCAATTTAAGCAGATAGGTTTATAAACTAAAGGAATATTAAATGGTTGCAAATTATGAAATTAAAATTTGCAATTTATGATACTGCTATACCACCACTTGAACAAAAATAAGTATCTTAAAAATACTTACTCTTCGTCAGCAAAATACCATCTGAGAAAGGAAAATGTAGCCACTGGGAATATCGGAAACACTGAAAAAAAATGAATGAATATTATTATTTAGAGATATATAATATAATCAAAATATTATCTATCTATAACTCGATCGAGCAAGAATGTGTAGATATTTATAACTAAAAGTTTTAATGTAACCTCTGCTAATAAAAAAAATGAATGTGTGTGTTTTGGTTCTCTTTATAAGAGACATTTTATTCAATTGCTACAAAACTTGGCACATATATATATATATACCCTGAGAATGCGCACCATGGAGCGATTATTTTTAAAATTTTAATCAGAATTTTTCAAATTAAAAATCAAGCGAATAAAAATTTCACTTCAGTTATAAAATTTCGAACAATAGTTTTACAGTAATATTTATTATATAAGATTTTTCTTTTTTAACTACTGTTTAAAAAATGTGTCATTAAAATTTTCCAACTATATGTTTCCCAGAAAATATAATTAACTTCCACGAGGACATTATGTCGGCATCAAAAACATGTTTTTTTATCTGTTACCTTACATTTGAAAAAAGATCAAATTAAAAGACTGATTAGATTCAATATGTAATATTTTCTATTATAGATAAAACTTTTAACTTAACTTAATTTTTTTAAGTAATATTTAAGCCCACTATTGTGTATACGATATGGAAAGAACTTAATATTTTATGCAGATAACTTGCTTTGATATACGAGAGTGAAAAACATTATTTAAAATGAACATGATTTCTGGAAATTTGTGACATTCAGATCAATTTTCACAGCTCACCTAATATTAAATAATCATAAAAGAATGTCCAAAACGTTTTATCTATGTATTCCCAACACCTTTATTTTACTTAACAATTTCCTTGAGAAAAGAATAGAATATTCATTTCTTGTCTCATTTGAAGGTCATTGACATCTTACCCCATCTCATGGGTTTGATTTTGTGTGCAAAATTAGAAACCACCTTGCCCCAAAGACTGGAGAGACGTTAAAGGATAAGAGCAAAAATCAATCTACAGATTGCTACAGAACAAATAGTTGTTCCGGCAAGAAATCAAACACTTAGACGTAAGACATCAATAACAATTAATACCGAAAGGAAATTTTGTACTACAGTGGCGGTGTTGGGTCTAATGCCACTTGGCCATACCAAGCCTGAATGAGCAGAGCGCTCTGGAATGAAGGCAGAGGTGTGCGCCTTTCATTGTGAACGAGCACCGTTCAGATGAAAGGTCGACTTTCACCTCACGAACACATGCGGCACAACCCTTTTGATTGGGCGGTCGAACTCATTCCTCCATCCACAAGTCGGAATTGAGATCCCAATTAGAGACCGACTCATCCTTGATTGAGTACCCTCAGAGGCTATGGAAACTTGGAGGACATCCCCAGACTTCCCTTAGCCAACATGGCGGTCTTCGGCTGTGACGAGGGCAGAACTCGTGACCTTTCGGTGACGCTCTACCAACCAGGCTACCGCGGCCCTGTACTAAAATACTACACCCATTTGCAATCAAATGAAAGTACTCTGTTTAGTGCATCGATTACAGGTACTTTGCAGATCAAAACAATCCATTTGTAAACAATCCATTACTAAACAATCCATTACTAAACAATCCATTACTAAACGATACATATAGACAACTATACATTACAACTATACCAAATTTACATTTTTTAATGATATTTATACCAATTCACATGCTGATGTTTACATGTTTATATTCTGTATAAACTGCATATTCTAAACCAGTAAAGAAATAGAACAATATAAATTATAAATGCAATTATTATCGGATAATAGCGAAAAAAATGTGCAATTGAAAATTCCATCATAATCTATCAACAATTTTATTGGTTTATCTCAACAATTTTACTGATTTATTTTTTTACACTTGGAAATTCTTTCTCATACAAGTAGGAATTGAATTAATTTTGTTTTTATATTACTAGTTTATTCAAGTCTTCTTAAACAATATTAAGCTGTAAGCAGCTTTTATTTTAAGGTATCCGACTACATTCAAAGGAAGATTTTTTCAAATTTTGAATTCTTAAAAATCTATTAATGGTTTAGAGATCTATTATCAATTATAAACACTATTAATACAAAAACTGTTTGAAAATAGAATGTATTTTGATACATATGTAGTAAAGTTTAAGGAAATATAGCCAAAATGGTTAATGTTCTACACGAAATTTTATTGCAGCAGTCCTTTTTTTTCTTCACAAGTTATAGAATATAATGATGAATGAACTGAACCAAAAGAAAAGAAAAATCTTGAAATGCAAAGGAGTTATGGTACTAATATTCGTACATATACATTTTTTCCATAAATATATAACTTAATTTTTCCAAAAACACCTAAAAATGAAAAAAAGTGTTTCCCCAACAATAATACTTTTGGTTCATGTCATTGCCCATAATATTTATACATCTGCTGAAATTTTTATGGAAATATTTCTATTTGTTTTTGAGATTTCCTGTTAACGGTGGTGAATTTTTAGGAAAATTAAAGTTTTGAGAGAATTGCAGTGAAAAACATGTTTTATTTAAAATTCCCCTGGATGATAGGTGAAGTCTTCCTATTCCTAGAAAAACTCTTTTTGGAAGAGGAAAGTCTCAATTACAAGAAGTAATAATTTTAAAAAAAATCTCCAATGTGGTCGATAACTTGTGTTTTTAATGTTGTCGGATACCTTAATTTTTTTATAATTTACCCTGCCAATAGGACAGTGATAGCAAGGATAAGCTATTAATAAAAAAATTTTTTTGAAAAAATACAGTCACGAAAACCTCAAAAAGTGAAATGCGGAGACAGGTGGCTGTATTTTCACCTAAAAGGCTCTTGAAAAGAAATTTCAGAACAGTCAATTCAATGAAATGCGCCTTTAAATTTCTCTTTCGAGTGAAGGAAATTGCAGCCTGAAAGCAGTCTCGTCTTCCAAAAAGGCTCACAATAAAAGTGAGACTCGACCTATTTTGTCAGACAGAGCAAAAGGGAGAAAGAGTTATGGAATGAAATTTCTTTATCACACTGAGCCACAGGAAAAATAGCTTAAGGTCCGACTGCGTTAAAAACATTGGTTATCGACCACAGTAGCGAATTTTTTTTGTTATTTCTGAATAATCAAAGCAAAATAGAGAAATTCTCATTTCTTTCTATATTTATCAATAGTTCAAAAAGTAATCAAAGTATCCGACTACGTTAAAATACTAATTATCGACCCCATCAGCGATTCTTTTTAATGTTATTTCTTGTAGTTCAGACTCGTTCCAAAAAAAAAAAAAGAGTTCATCATTTGTAGGAAAAGGGAGGTTTGACTTATCATATAGGGTCACATTTTTTTCAACTAAAATTTGTCTGTAATTTCAGTTTTCTCAAAACTTTCCTTTTCATAAAACTTCTCCAACGTTCACAGGATATCTCAAAAACTAACTGAGGTATTTACATAAAAATTTCAGAGTGTGTTTTAAATGAAATGGGGAATGATATGAAACAAAGTTTTATCGTTGAAGAAATACTTTTGCATTTATAGGTGTTTTACGAGAGATTAAGTTGTAAATCTATGGAAAAAATGTATATGTACATATATCTGTACCCATAACTCCATTGCATTTCAAGATCTATTTTGGTTCATTTCATTCATCGTTATATTCTATAACTTTTGAAGGAAAAAAAATAGAATTGCTGCAATACAATTTCGTGCAGAACGTTAACCGTTTTGATTAAGTTTCATTACAATTTACTACCAATTATCCTATTTTTCAAAATATATTATATCTTAAAATACTATTTTGTATTATAATTGGCAATACATCTGAGAGCCATAATTTTTAAAATATTCAATTTTTCAAAAATTTTCCTACGAACATAGTCGGATACCTAAACTAAATATGTAGAAATGATAAGTCTAGTTATACAAATTTATGGTATCAGACTACATTAAAAGCATTGTTTATAGACACTAACTGCGAATTATTAATATTATTTCTTGCAGTTCAGACTTTCCTCTTTTTAAAACAGTTTGTCTTTTCAAGGAAAAAGAAGTCCTGACCCAGGTGACAGATTTTTCAACTTAAACTTGTGTTTAGCTTCAATTTTCTCAAGATTTTTTTCATAAAAAATTCTTAAAATTTTTCAATTATATTTTAAAAATGAATTGATGAATTAAAATAAAATTTTAGCTTGTCTCTTAAGTAATATGAGCAATGAAATGAACCAAAAGTTTTGTCGTTGGTGAAATACTTTTTTCATTTATAGGTGTTTTTAGGAAAATTAATCTGAGAATTTATGGAAAAAAGCATATATACGTATAATTTTACCTATAACTTTTTTGCAACTCAAAATATTTTTTTTTAAATTTTGGTTTATTTCGTGCATCATTACATTCTATCACTTGTGTGCAAAGAAAAATGGGATTTCTGCATTTTCAATTTGTGCATTTCACCCGTTTTGGTTCAATATCATTAAAATTTACTACACATTTTCCTATTTCTCAGAATAACATAACAACATAACTAAAAACCATAACAACATAACTTGACAACATAACTAAAAACCATAACAACATAACTTGACAACATAACTAAAAACCATAGTTTTAAATAGTTTTTAAAAACTAGAATTTTTCCAAAAAATTTTTTCGAATGTAGTCAGATACCTTAAATGAATTTGGATTCTAATTTTAGTTCCACCACCTGGTAATGAAAATCAGGATTTCCAGATTACCTCATACAGGATGATCATAAAACAACTTTCCCTGTAGTCCACTATACTAATGGATAGTATACTAACAAACATGATAGTATCAAGTTTTTTGCGCATAATTATGAAAAAAGTGGGCAAATGAATTCCTCAATAAGAAATTCCAAACTCGCTGCTGGTAAATTTTTTGTAGAGGATACGGTTGCACATTGCGCATGAACAAAGAAGTGTTGATTATAAAATATTACTTTTTTCTGCTCTCAAATTTACTTCACTAATAATTATTTCACGAAACTACTTAAAAATTGTCGTGCCAGGTAATTTGCCCTAGACATTAACATAATTAATCTAGACTCTATCTCAGATCGGAACTGGCCAATTGCATGACTATAAAATAACGATTTTATAGCGAAAAGGTTTGAAAAAAATAAACATTGGCCAAAACACAACTTTTTCCTTTTTATTTTTTGAAATTCGGAATTCCAAATGTAACAAATGGTGCTGTCAACACTTTAAAATAAACCATAAAAAAAGTTGGTGTTGCTACCACATTTAAAAAATTAATTCGACAAACATTATTTACAATACAATACAATACTATTTAACAAATTAAATATGAATGATCAATCAAAACTTTAAGATAATAAAAGTTTTTGCTGCCACCACTTTTAAAAATCTTAAGTTACATTATTAAAAATAATCATAAAGGAACAAAACTCATTCCGCAGAGAAGAGCTGTTACAAAAATACTTTAAATTTTGCAATTTGCCGTCCATTTTAACACTTTTCATCACGTGAACATTAACTTTTTTTATTCTAATGAAAATTCATTGTATTAATATAATTAGTGTTTCCTTTCATATTTCGAATCCAGTGCTGAAGTATTAAATAGGCTAAATAAGTAACTGTATCTATTAATCCCACAACTGGGCCCTCAGTATTTTGAAAATTGCTTAATTTAGTGATTTAAAAAGAATCGTACTATCGAACTTAAGTTTTTTCAGTAATTTTGGGACATTTAGTAATATTAATTAATTCTGAATTACTATTAACTTCTCTTGTAGCACATCATTGTACAATATTGCGCGATGTTATATGATAGGAAACAATATTCCACAATATTGTGAATATTGATCGATGTCGTGCAATATTTGTCAGCTACTTGGGCTAATTTGTATTTCTGTTTACTTATAAGTTTAGGAGAATTCCGATTTTTCATTAAATGTATTTAGATTGTCACAAAAAAGATTTTACATTTTTTTACTGTATTGTTTAAAATTAGTTTTAAATTTGAGGATGGAATTTGACATTCATTCAGGAATCAGTTTTTAGTGCGCGATATTCTAAAGTTAATTTTTAGAAAGAAAAACAAATCATATACAAATCATATACAAAACAAATCATCTCCATCTAATAATAATTGAATAGTGTTAACACTATATTCGATCTTCAAAAACATTGCTTTTGATAATATATAGATAATTTTTTTAAACTTTATTTCAGATAATTTGTCTTTGAAGCTCACAGCAGGAAAGCCAAAAGTTCTCAGACTAATTATTTCCACATAAAAGTTCTTATTCCCTTATGGATGATTTTTTTCTTTCTTTAAACCTAGTTCCATAAATAAAAATAATTATACTAAAGAATTCTTTCTGGAATTTAAATTTATGAATTGCGTCATTAAAAAAATGACTCGTTATAACACCGCAAAAACGGCAAAGTCTGATTAAGAATTTTTTTTTTCTTGTACCAGTTCATTTTATGAGATCTAAGACTGATTTAATGACTTTAATTAAATCCAATTTGGAATTTTCAAAAACAAATTGTGTGACTAATTGCATTTTGGGAATTTTTCCAAAGTAGCATTCATTAAAAAATAAGGATTTATTTTATTGTGTTATTTCTGTTACTTTGTATTTTAAAATAATATTTTTTGATTGAAAATAATAAAATTTAGAAACCTTAAAGAATGATTAATTCCATCCAAGAAGCAGAATTCTTTTGAATAGTAGGAAAAAAATATTCTGAAAAAATAATTAGAGCTTATTTGGTTAATGTTTTTTTATTTTTATAATTTAAAATAAGTTCATGTTATAAACAAATTTTTACCGTTGAAATTTAAAATATAAGCAAGATGTTTTTTTTTTCATTTTTATTATTTTCTTTTGAATTATTTAAAATTGTAAAATCCAGATTATTTTAATATTTCTCAAGATGACATTCAAGTGGTTACTCATAGAAAGATTTCCAGGTGGTTTTGAAATATAGAAAAATTTCTTGGGAAAAAAATTATGAGAACTTATTTGAAGAATAATTTTTTTGGTTTTTTAATTAAATATTGGTATTTTTGCAAACATATTTTTAACATTAAAAAAGTTTTTTTTTTTTTCATTTTCGTTACTTCAATTATTTAATACTGCAAAATCTTGGTCACATGAATTCAATTTTTCTCAAGATCACATCCAGATGTTTTCATATAAAAATATAATTGCATTAAGCGATGGAAACATAAATACAATTTTAAAATATAAAAATACCTTTGTAGTGTAAAAAAAGCTAAACACAAAATAAGTACGTGTTTAGTTATATTAACACCCCATTTTTGAATCAATAAAAAACAACGGCTGTTTTCTTTCCCAATGACAGGTTTAGTTTAGTTCAGTTTAGTTATATTAACGCCCCCTTGTAAGGTAACACTAGAGTCATTTTGGCACGGACCTCGTCCTTTTGAGCCACAGTCAGATGACGAGGCCGACACCTGAACTGCCTGACGGATTTAAAGTGCAAGAGATCCCCTTACACGACGGTTCTTCGGTGGAATCGGGCCTCGAACCCTCAACCCTTCGGTTCTGAAGCCGAGACCTTACCATCGGCCCAATAAGTACGAGAAAGTAAGGCAAAAATGTATCGCTATTCAGTGCATAAAAAAATAAAGCTATTGTAGGTTTTTGACAGATATATAAAAAATGATGAAATTTCTTAGAACTGTAATGAAAAAGCATGAAATTATTATTTGATATATACAAATTAAATTATTATACTATTCAAAATTTACATATCTTACCTGCATAATTTATAAGGAAATGATAAGAGTCAAACATTTTATTTTAAGTGAATAATATCTCTATTCAGCGAGGAAATAAATTCGCTTTCACGAAGCTATTAAATTTTTCTTCCTAAACACAGAACATCAGAGTTAGGTTAGTTATATTAATGTCAGTTTCTTGAGAAAACTAGGACTATTTTGGGACGGACCTCGTTATTTTGAACAACAGTCAGATGACGAGGACGACACCTGAGCTGGCACTCCTCCCCTCTCCACACCACACCAACAGGAGTATATTTGGCCTGACGCTTTAACGTGCAAGTGACCCCCTTACACGACGGTTGTTGTTGTCCAATGCCACTTGGTCATTCCAGCCCGAATGAGCAGAGCTCTTTCGATTAAGGCAGAGGTATGTGCCTTTCGTTGTTAACGAGCACCGTTCAGGTGAAAGGACGACCACACAATCCCTTTGAGGGCTCTGTCGAATTCATTCATACACTCATTCATCCATCCGCAAGTCAGAATTGAGATCCCAATCAGAGACCGACTCATAACTGATTCAGTGCCCCTAGAGGTTAGCGGAACCTGGAGGACTTTGCAGTCACAACCTATTTAACGTGCCCCAACTGCTATGAGCCAACATGGCCGTCTTTGGACAAGGCGAGGACAGAACCCGTGACCTTTCGGTTACGAGACTGATGATCTATCAACCTGGCTACCACGCCCCACACGACGGTTCTTTGGTTTAATTGAGTTTCGAACCTGAAACCCTCCGGTTCTGAAGCCGAGACCTTAACACCAGGCTACCATGGCACCTGAATCACGATCAGATGACAATATTTTAACAAGTTAATCGTATTAAAAAAGAACCTGACTTCTGCCGTTTCTGAGTTATCACATTCACAGATATAGTAGGTCCGCAGACAAAATATCGTTGAAAAATTGCAATTTTGCTTAAAATAGTAGCATGCCAAATTACATCCATGTGATTGTGCAAGGTTTTGATATAATAGAACTAATATCAACTAATATAATATCAGAAAAAATGCATAGTAAGAAAGATCCAATTCAACGAAAATTTTCAAAACTACATTTGAATACTCTGTCTTTGTGTATTTCGAATATGAGGAAATAATAAAATTACTATTTTCGGGGTATTTGGATGAAGAAAAAGAAAAGTTTTCTTCGAATTCTTTCATTCAGAACACTAATCCTGTGAATCCTTTTATTCAGTGCACTTCATTTCTAGAATCCAAGAAACACGAGTTATTTATTATTCATACGGTTCTAATCTTGTTGTTTTCTGCCGTGTAATACGATTCAGTTTGTCATATCTGAGAATTTATTTTGGAACGAGTTCTATCGTGTCCAAGCAAGAAGATTAGGAATTAGACTTTGCTGCGTGTAGATGAAATTTCTATTCTCTGCCAGGTATTACTTTCAAGGTAACAGCGCTGCATATTTAATAATAAATGTATTTATTTATTTGAAATGCATGAAATATTTCCGCTCAACATTCTACACTTAATATTCAGTATTAATTTAAGATTATTTCATGTATTTTGTATATTATATTTTAAGATTATTAGATATTTATATACATTGTTTTATATCATGCCCTCTTTTTTCGAAGATAAAATAATTGGTGTACTTTCTTTTACTTTGGCAATAAAGTACATTATGATTCATACTAGTTTAGATGATATGATGCAGAGAAGCGTCCCAACATTATTTCAAAAAATTAATTCCTTTAAAAAGATTTTATTATCACATTTTTCACTTTCTTGATCTAATCCATTTATTACTTTCAAGGTAATTGGACTACACATCTAATAATGAATTTAAATTTATTTCAAAAGCATGAAAAGTTTCGATTCAACATTCTTCACTTTATATTCAGTGTTAATTTAAGATTATTTCTGATATTTTGTATACATTGTTTTATATAATGATCTCTTTCATAAAAGATAAAATAATGGATATATTTTCTTTTACTTTCGCAATAAGGTTAAGATTTATAATCGTTTAGACGATATAAAGCAGAGAAGCTTTTCAACATTGTTTAAATAAAAATGAGTTGCTTTAAAAAGATTTTATTGTCACGTGTTTGCTTTCTTCATCTAATCCATGAATTACTTTCAAGAGAACGGCATTGCACATCTAATTATAAATGTATATATTTAGTTGAAACGCTTGAAAGGTTTCGATTCAACATTCTGCACTTGTTGTTTTTGTTGTAATGGCACTTAATCAAACCAATACGAATTAGCTGAGCTCTTCCGGTTAAGGCAGAGGGGTGCGCCTTTCGTTGTTCATGAGCACCCTCAGGTGAAAAAACTCGAACACACACGACACGACCCTTTTTAAAGGGCGGTCGAACTCATTCATCCATCAGCAAGTTAGAATTGAGATCCCGTTCCAAGACCGACTCATCCCTAACTCAGTACCCTTAGAGGTTACGGGAACATAGAGGACTTTGCAGTCGAGACCTATTGAACGTGCCCCAACTGCCAAGAGCCAACTCGGCGGTCTTTGGACTAGATGAGGACAGAACCCGTGACCTTTCGGTTACGAGGCTGACGCTCTACCAACCAGGCTACCGTGGCCTCTATTCTTCCCTTTATATTCTGTGTTAATTTACGATTATTTCTGCTATTTTGTTTTTAAGATTATTTCAGATATTTTGTAAACGTTGTTTTATATTATATCTTCTTTTTTCAAAGATAAAATAATGGATGTATTTTCTTTTATGGCAATTGGTTATGATTTAATATTTATTAATTGTTTAGACGATATAAAGTAGATACGCGTCTCCACATTGTTTAAATGAAAAATGAATTCCTTTGAAAAGATTTTGTTGTCACGTGTTTGATCTGATCCATGTATTATTTCTTAAAAAATGGCATTAACAATTCAGAGGGGATAGAAATATTTGGTAACACTTTATTTGATAACACTTAATTCCTCTTTAAAGAAGTGTCACTGATATGTTTAATTTATTCATTCGGCCAATAACGATTTGTATGGCTGTTTTCTTGCTTAGAGATAGCGTGTCTTCCTAGTGTTCTGGGCGTCCAGGTTTCATGTCCCAGTTCGGTCATGGTTGTTATTCTGTGCTCTATCTGTGTGAATGTGCCTCCTGTAAAAAGGGGTTGTGCAAGCGAATGTGAATCATGAAATAGCTAAGTCGTACTATTGGCCCTAGTTGGCGCTACTGAAAAACAAGGGACGCTTATTATGGCTTAAAATCACTAACAGAGATCAGCGGGCATGTTAATAACATGTCACAAGTTTTATTACAAGCAACAACAACACGATTTGTTTCAATGTGTATAGCCCGCAATTAAGAAGCCCGTAAAAAGAATCGAATATGTATCCATTATTAATTTTTTGATTCAAAATCTGATATCGATCTACAAATTTAAAGCAAAAATCACACATCAAATTTAAATTACTTAAAACATGTTTCAGGGATTATAAAGGGTGTCCTAAAATTAAATCAAGATCTGAATTTATTGCCAGTAAAGTGTTGGTAACTCTATTGTAAAAATAATTTGAGGGCTGTTAGTTTAAGACTAGTAAACATGGAGCGTTAGGCGATAGAACAATGAGTTTTCATTATTAAACAGTATTTCAAAAATAATGAAAGTCGGTAGGTCATAGTCCACAAATTTCAAAACTGACCACTCAATGAACCGGAATCAAAAGTAGGTCTATGCTCTATTCCTGACTCTAATCTATCTCTGAGCTAAATTTCATCCCATTCCGTTCAGGCCTGATTGAGTAACAAACATCCATCCAAACTTTCACAATTATAATATTAGTATATTATACAAAGTATCATTCTAAATTTTATTATTAAATTTTTGTTACAATCTATACAAATATGAGATTTAAAAAGTAAATTTTGAAATATTATCCAACACGGTATCAAGATTGGGGTAATAAAGCCTTTCACAAATTTTAAATGTTTTTTTCTATCAAATGAAATGCCTCTACATTTTTAGCTCAATTAGACATCTTTATGTTCATGAAAAGAAAAGCATTTGGAAAATCCCAGCATTTAGTATGCTCATTTAGGGGATGTCTAGATAAGTCAAAACATTCGAAAATAACATACTAAGCATATTAAATATAAATTCCTGCTGCACAGAGAGAGATTTTATTCATAAAGAAACATAATGTTAGAAGCAATGCATCTTTGCTTATCAGAAACAATTTTCACTCTAAGTTTTGCATTTACCTACTAAAAAAATATGCTCCTTCTTATAATCCAAAATGAGAATATTTTCTGGGACAGAACATTTTTTATGAAGGTACTAGTTTTTCCTTCTATGGCGTTAAGTCCTGAGATCTGGGAAGTCAGACGATATTGTTTCATTACTGCATTCAGAGTCGATGAAATGTTTTACACAAAATATTTATGTAAATGAGATGGAAAGTGAAAATTGTAGAAATTGTTCGGAAATTTTGATAAAATTTATACCAAATCTCTAATGACAGTGTTTTCATATCTATTTATCTGTGATATATTATGTATGATTCTAATCTAGATACATTACAATAAGATACATTATATTCGAATCTATACATTTAATTACGATGATATCTTTTTCTGAAATCCTGATGAAGATTCTTTGATAATTTTCCTTTAGAAAGAATGAAGCAAAAAATTCTATTCTTCAAATGGACATTATTATTTCCTTAGAATTAAAATAGAAACTATTTTATCTTTCAAACAAACTTTGATTATATTTCTATCCTATTATTGCTTTAATTAAAATGGAAAAATATTTTATCCATCTAATAAATTTTATTATTTCGTCATAATGAGAACGAAATATATTTTTATACTTCAAGTAAACACTTTTTAACATTTTGGAATAACTGTAACAAATAATTTTATTATATTTTTCATAAATGTTTTATGTGTTTATTTAAATATGAATATTCGTTGCTTCTTAGAGAAAATAAAATGTAATTAGATTTAGTATATATTTTGCTATTCCCTTTTTGCAGAAAATTTTTTTTCATCCAATAGCTCATCGATTATTTTATTTTTTATTAATTAAGTAACTACTATTACTTCTCTGGAAGCATAAATAAATAATCTTTTGAAATTTAAAACCAGTAAATTAAGATCACACAGATAAGTCAAGATCACTTATCTTTTTACTTTGAATATTTAATTAATGAGAAGATTAGAAGTTTACAGTTTGAAGTTCATTAAATAAAAACTCTTTAATTGAAAGCGAGTGCTTTTTTTTTGTCTCTGCGCTACATAAATGTGCTTCAAAAATGATGAGCAGAAAAATCTTGATTTTATTTTTACATAAAGGAAGATATCTATAAGATGAAGGAAAGTAGTAGAATAAGTTTCTCATTATTATAAGTATCAAACTAAAATATATAAAAAAATCGAATTATTTTTTGATGAAAATTCAATTTATTTTAAATTTATAATCTGTTTTTTTAAGAAATAAATTTATAATCCACCTTTTAACTTTCGGGAAAGAGAAAAACTTTTACAATACCGAACCCCTTTGGCAAAATAAACTATTTACGAGCTGTCTGTGATCTTTAAATTGTATTAATAGTTTACACTTCATTGAACTCAGAATCAGCGAATCATGTGGTCTCTTGGGCTGGACCAACTGTCAATCATATAAATTCCATGTGATCACACTATTATTGCCAATATATTTTCTTTCTATGCGGAAAGCAAACTTGAATATCAGGGCTCACTGCCGAATATTATGTTATATGTAGTTCACTAAGCCTGCTACAACATGTAACATTTTCTTGGATACGATGCAAGTATTAACACTTAATTCGGGAGCTGAAAATTTAGAACTTAACTGAGAAGGTGCGGTCTATGAGATCGCATTTTCTTTACACTGGGGTTGAATTTTCTAATGAAAGCATTAGATTGAAAATCAGTCAATGTATTCTGCAAACATTTTTCTTACTATACAAATATGTTTTAGAAATTTTTCAAAATATTTTACCGTATACATGCAATGGAACATACATTTTCTTCTCAAATTACATATATTACAATAGTATTATATGCAATAATTAAATTACAACAGTATTCTTGAAAAAACATATCACCTCATACTTTTTAAATCCTATTTATTTTTACAGTGTATCAAATGTATAGAAAACAATATAATGTAAAATTCAACAATTATGAAAAGAAATGACAATGAGTAAATTTAACTACTTTTTTACTGGTTAAGTATATATTATATATTTTTTTACTGGCTTGTTATAGCTCCGTTTTCTAGAGCATTTTAGACATACAGGTTAAGAACTATGATAAAAATCAACCTATAAATTCTACATACATTTATCTTGGTATATTAATATACATTATAAATTTTTCAAAAAACATAACCAGTAGAAAAATTAAAGGGTGTTAGGACAAATCGGAATCAGTTGAATGCGAACTTTCATCGAAAAACTCTTCTGTACAGTGATCCTTATCACTAAAATCTCTTCCTGCTTTATTTAAAAGTGTCTGGAGAACTGTTTCATAATAGCATCAGTGAATTGGATGATATTTCAGAGCCCAAGATTTCGCGCCATCTTGCTTATATGTATATATACAACCATATGTCTTATTGTTATTACACAACCAAATGTCTTTTATTGTAAATATGTCTATATACAACCAAATGATTTTTATTGTTTATATGTGCATATACAGCCAAATGTCTTATTCTATTATACAACCAAATGTCTTATTGTTATTATACAACCAAATGTCTTATTCTATTATACAACCAAATGTCTTATTGTTATTAT
>JAPMOQ010028578.1:0-10917 GCA_026543055.1 Argiope trifasciata | reverse complement strand
GTAGGAAATTGGAATTGCGGAGCAGAAATTTAACTGCGGAGCAGAATTTTAAAAAACTTAACAATGTTTGCAAATTTGAATGATTGTATTAAAACTTACAAGGCTGAAGAACAACATGTAAAAGTTGTTTTTGTACCCATTGAAAATCATTTAGCAATGCTAGCAAAGGATTTTAAAAAGTACTTTCTTGCTGACGACAAACTGATATCAAGTTACAAGTGGGTGAGGGATCCATTTCAAAATACTCCCAAAGGTCTCTCAATTGAAGAGGAAGAAACCTTCATAGACTTCACAGCAAGCGGCGAAACCAAAAGACAATTTAGTAATAAATCACTCTTTGCACTAAAAACAAGGGCATTTCGCATTCTACTACCATTTTCAACATCTTACCTTTGTGAAACTGATTTCCTGTGGTGGTTTCTTTGAAGACAAAATATAGATTTCAGCTAAATACAGAAAAAGAACCGAGAGTATCAATTTCTAATATTAAACCCCCCTTCGAAAAACTTTGCGCTACAAGACAGGCCCAAGGAAGTCACTAATAATTATTAAATTTGTTTTTAATTTATTAAGTTATTTTAATTTAATAAGTTAATTATTAAATATGTCGAAATGTATTTTGTATTTTATGTGTGTGTGTTCTTTTCCTTTCAGTCACTTAATCAATTTTTTAAAAATAACATTTTCTCTTGGATGTGCTCGCCCCCCCCCATTAATGTTCTGGCGCCCCCCTAGGGGGACGCGCAACACAGGTTTAGAATCACTGCGTTAGAAAATTCTGTAAAGAAGCAAATTTAAGGCACAATTTGATGTTTCTTTATTTCAGTTAGAAACTTTCGACACTTTTGGAATGTTTTTCAAAGTTATTAAAGAAAGCAAATTACAAGTTATCGGTTTGATAAAAGGTATTTCTCTTTTGAAGGATTTCTTACTCTAGTGCTGATAGTATACGATGAAGCAAAAAAAATTAGTGATTTTTGCTGAAAACTCTTTCGGAAAGTATTGCATTATTTGCGTGTCTCTGTTTTTGGATGAACAGCAATTGAGAAGAGAAGTAATTGAATTTTTGTATCTCGTAATTATTTCGTATTCGGAGAGGATAAGCTGTAATGCGTTTCATCGACTCGCTCAAAATTGATTCTCGAATTAGATTAAGATAAAAGTTTTACAAAATGCATTCTGGTTCTTCGAGTTTTTGTTAATATATATCATTATTAGAATTTTCCATTATTTTGCTTGTTTTTTTTTAAAAAAAAACATTTTTTATTCCAATTTGTAACTCTAACTTTTTAATTTCTATTATTAGTTCACACTTCCCCTATATTTATGTACTTATCTTGTTCAAATTTCAATCGTTAATAAGATACTTTTTATTCATCCACTCAAGTTCAAATGCATTTTTTTAACTTGTAGTGGAGGACACTAGATGTTAATACAGTTTTTTTATATTAATTCGTTTTTATTAAATTTAATTAATTTTTAATAGGTTAAAAAGAGTTTTAGCAGCTTGTAATGAAAAATGAAATCCACAGGCAGTAGCTCAATCAGTAAAATGCACGGATTTCAGTATTTTTCACGTGAAGGTGAAGAATGCGAATTCAGTTCTTGCGAAAATCAATAATTTTTGATACCTAATAATTATTAAATAAAAAGTAACTAAAATATTTAAAAAATCTTGACTCACGTAGGAATTGTAATATAAAAATTTATTTGTTATTACTTGTTGAAAGTAAAATATGTTATCCCGCCTGCATGATATTTTGGAGAATTCTTAATTTTAAAAAACTACTGCAAGTCTTGAGACAGTGTTTTTCAATTTTTTTTTATTTTTCATTTTGAAAGGCATATTTAAAAATATGGAATATAAAGAGTCTCCGAGATTATTTTTTTTATATAAACATCATTTTTGTGAGGGGATTCCAGGTCTGTATTTCGAAGAGTGTTGAGTATCCGTTGCATTCGTGACTGAATACTTCATGGTAAAAAGCATGCGTGACATCTTTATCTTTCTGACCGATATTGAAGCATTTAGAAAATATCTGAAATAAAATACAACATATTTTATAATGCCTTTTATAATGCTTAATAATCACAATATATGCATATATTACTTCATCCACAAAAGTCCTCAAATATAGAAAGCTTGTGACCAGCTCGTATTATTTAGTTTAATTTAGTTATATTAACGTCCAGTTTTAAAGCACGGTTAGAGATATTTTGGGACGGACCTCGTAATCATGAGCCTCGGTCAGATGACGAGCATGGTATCTGAGCTGGTACCCGTTTTTCCAAACTAAACCACATCAAATGAAGGACGTTTATTTTGACGGATATAACGTGTAACAAGTCCCCTTGTACGACAGCCCTTCGATGGAATCGAGTCTAGAACCTGAAACCCCCTGGTTTTCTGGCCAAGACTTTACCATCAAGTCACTGAGATCCCATCTTTTATTGCTAAAGTACTGAGGACACCATTCATTCAGATGGACTTTTCTGTGATGCTTTAGGTGTGCATTTGGTGACTTTTAATGTTTAAGCCTCTACAACAGAGGTGTCCAAACTACGGCCCGTGGGCCAAACCCGGCCAGCCAAGTGATTTTATCCGGCCCGCGGAGGGTTTTAAAACATAATGATATTTTCGCCCAAACCAACCTGCTGAAATTTCAAGACAGATTCAAATAGAAATTATTGATCTTCAAGCAAACGAACAAATCAAGGACAAATACAAGGAAGGAAACTTAATAGATTTTTATAAATATTTGGATGCAAAAGAGTTTCCAAATTTGAAGAACTTGCTCGTAAATTCATTTCAATGTTTGGGATTACTTACGTGTGCGAACAAACTTTTTCTCGAATGAAGTATCTCACATCAAAATATAGAGCAAATTTATCTGATGATCATTTGCAGTCATTACTTATGATTGGTGTAACAAATTTTGATCCCAACTATAAAGACATTCTTCAACAACAACAACAACAAACAGTTTCATCATTCGCACTAGAAGTTGCATGAAAATATTTCAATTTATATAAAATAATTATATAATTATACTTTGTTTGCTTAGTATTTTGTATTTTCAAGTTACAATAAAATAGTATTAATTAATAGTATTTAATGCTACTTTACTCATAATGATATTTTTCAATTTGTATATACATGTGGCCCGTATAACATGGATCTAATTTCGACCCGGCCCGTGCCGCGAAAAGTTTGGACACCTCTGCTCTACAAGATTACAAAATAAAAATAAAATTTGCGTAGGTAAAATACTTTCTTCATCTTGATGATAAAAGGAACAAAAAATGAGATAGGTTCAGTTAATTAATTAAAATCCTTCAGCAGTACGAATTTCATATTTAAATAATCATATAGATTATAACTCCATATTTAGATAATTAATCTCATAATTCTAGTATTAATATCTCTGCATTGAGTGCATTCGAACGAAAACACTCATGCTTTTGGAATTCGTGTGTAAATTTTAACGTAACCAGAGTGAGTCGCCTCTACAAAATTTTCAAGCATATTCTTTCACCAAAATGAATTTGTGTTTTGGATGAATAGTTTATCCACTAATTAAATCAAGATTTGATAAACAATTACAGACAAAAGTACTAAAGAGTCAGAAAAAACATCAATATTGTAGTGAATTTCCTTTACGTCGGGACCTTTCGATTGTGTAGTGGATGTATTATGTGCGATAGACGCAATCAACAGTCCTTTATTAGAGAACGATTACTTTTATTTACACGAAGACAAGACAGCTCAAAGATGACAAATATTTTCAGAAAACAACTATATATAGCCGAGACGAATACTCAGGAGAGCAAACATCAGTACTCTACAGCAGACAGTAGCCCACAAATAGAAATTCGGTAGTGACAAAGTCCACAGTACACAACGCAGCCAGACAGGATTCAGTGAAGAGGGGATCCTTGGAGCTTTGATCTATGGTCTTTCCAGGCGGCTGAATCTACTCCACTGTCTCTTCTCGATTTACCTGCAGACTCAGTACTTCACACACCTGGTTACTTCAATTCTCAATGACAGAATACAGCACACAGCAATTCAGCCCTCCGATGTGTCTTCGGTATCCTCCAGGTCACTTCGACTATTATTCGCAACCATCCAATCTCATTTTGTCATCAAATTCACCAAATTTGTAGCCAAATGATCACAAAGTTTTTCGCTAAGCTTTGGAAGGTTTGATGCGATACCTGGTCTTTGTTAAGATGACATTTCTGGTCGGGGAAAACAAAATTACAGGCTTGTAACAATATACACTGAAGTGACAAAAGTCATGGGATAGCAATATGCAAATATACAGATGGCAGTAGTATCGTAGCAAAAAAGTGCAAATGCGCAGTTTGTTTTCCAGAGCTTTCATTTGTGTTCAAGTTATTCATGTGAACAGGTGTTTCGTGATTTATGGCGGCACGACGAGAATTAACAGACTTTGAACGTGGAATGTTAGTTGGAGCTAGATGCATGGGTCACTCCATTGCGGATATCGTTAGTGAATTCAACATTCCGAGATCCACAGTATCGAGAGTGTGCAGAGAGTATGAAATTTCAGGCATCGCATCCCATCATGGACAGCGCAGTGGGCAACCACCTGCACTTAACGACCGAGACCGCCGACGTCTGTGTAGAATAGTCAATGTTAATAGACACGCAACACTTCGTCAAATAACTGCAGGAATCAATGTGGGACGTACGACGGATGTGTCCGATAGAACTGTAAGGCGAAATTTGTCTTCCTTGGGCTATGACAGCAGAAGACCTACTCGAGTGCCTTTACTGACAGCACGACATCGCCTGCAGCGACTCTCCTGGGCTCGTGAGCATATCGACTGGTCCCTAGGCCAGTGGAAAACCGTGGCGTGGTCAGATGAGTCACGATTTCAGTTGTTACGAGCTGATGGTAGGGTTCGAGTGTGGCGCAGACCCCACGAAGCCATGGACCCAAAATGTCAGCAAGGCACTGTTCAAGCTGGTGGTGGATGCATAATGGTGTGGGCTGTTTTTACATGTCATGGACTCGGTCCTCTGGTGCAACTGAACCGATCATAGACTGGAAATGGTTATGTTCAGCTGCTTGCAGATCACTTGCAGCCATTCATGGACTTCACGTACCCACACAACGATGGGATTTTTATCGACATGCGCCATGTCACCGGGCCAGAACTGTTCGCGATTGGTTTGAAGAACATTCCGGACAATTCCAGCGAATGATATGGCCACCTAGATTGCCCGATATGAATCCTATCGAGCATTTATGGGACATCATCGAAAGGTCCGTGCGTGCCAAAACCCCTGCACCATTCACACTTTCATAATTATGGAGGTCTATACAGACAGCAAGGCTCAATATTCCTGCAGAGGACTTCCAACGACTTGTGGACTCCATGACACGTCGAGTTGTTGCACTTCGCCGGGCAAAAGGAGGACCGACACGATATTAACAGTCATCCCATGACTTTTGTCACTTCAGTGTATTTGAATCATTGTATTGTATAGTTAACACGTTTACATTCTTTTAAAAGTACCGACCTATGGATGATAAAATTTTTGTTGGATTTGGCTCACAGTTTGTATAGTGTCAGCAAAATAGATTTTAAGTCGCTGCAACGTATTTTATTCATCTATCTCTTTCCGTATTGAAACAAAGACTTTCTTTGAATAAATTTATCTCAAAAGTTATAGAAACCTACAAATTAAATATAAAGATATCTTGTCGCCTTCAGTTGAAAGCATTCTTGAATTATATTTGTCACAAACAGATGAACAAATAGACGGTCAAAAAAGTAGTTATTTTCAAAAAAAATGTTTTTTGAATTTGGGAAAGTCTGACACATAAAGAGTACTTAAAATCTCGAGCTCGAATTCTCGAGGCTTACAATACTTCCATTATACTTTGTATTACATTTATTATAAAAACTCAATTAATTAAAAGTCGACTGGAATTTTTTTTCTTTATTTCTGCATATTGGGCTAAAAATTATCACTTATTTTCTCAAAATATTGTTTTAATGCTTTATAGATTACCTTAGAAAAAATACGCCTCACAAATGAAAAAGTTTAGGAGGAGGTTAGAAATTAAAGTACATTTCAAATTCTGCAGGAGAGATAGCAAAGAAAAACTGTTAACATAAATTTCAAATGTTAACAAAATTTCCAACAAATATTCTGTTTAGATTACCTCTGTGTTTTAATTTATGTAAAAATAAGTCAGAAATGATAAAAATAAAATAAAATAATCTTCAACAGATATTATTGATTTCTTTCTAAAACCAATAATTATGATACCTAAAGCCGAAATTAAATGACTTAAACGAAAGTTGATCCAAATAAAGTAAAATTTTCTTTTGGTCGAAGAAATTGTGATTTTCATTAACAGTTGAATAATAACAACCATATCATACATATTTCGACTTGGAAGAAACGTATTGATATTACACATTTCTACACCATCGTAGTAAAAATAAATTTTAATGCAAAAATTCATCTCTCATCTCTTTTTATGTGCAAATTTAAATTAATTTAATTCTATATCTGTGGTGAAGTTTTATTCTAGTTCAGTAATCAAATCTAAAAATGTAAAATAATTTGAAATATTCGCACATAGTTACTTTTTTCTGCAATCATGCATTTTAACAACTTTTTTCTGTGATCACATTCGATTCTGGAACTAAATTAGAGGCATATATCGTTAGAATATTAATATATAGTAAATTTAAAATGAAAATTTAATCAGCTCTTAAGTATATTTTTGGAATTTTTTCGTAAATATAGATTTAATATTGTATTGTTAGAAAACTTCAATAAATTGTATACAATATCAAATGTGATTCATGTAATGAACAGCATGATTAATTTATTAATAATAATTAGTTTATAAAAATACTTGTTTCTAATTATTTATCAATATGATAGTGATTGCCATTAAATTCTATCCTTCACATAGAATCTCTATAAATAACTATAATAAAATTTCCCACAAAACTAACGAAATAGAATTTAAAGATATTAGAGTCTTTTGACCGAAACGTATTGATTCAAAATTTTTTTATTATAGTTCTAAGTATGTGGGAATCCAACTAAATCTTACAAAAAAAATGGCTCTTCGGATAGGGAGGTTATAATGGAGAGGTGTTTAAGAGTCTTTTAATATTTACTGGTTCACTCTGAATACTAAGATAAATAAATCTAGTGCAATCAAAGGATGAAGGGACTTTTTAAAAATAAAAGAATTCATTCACAGTTAAAGTTTACAGGAGGAATATTTACAGGAAAATAAGAAATTAATTAAAACACGGAAAAACAGAAAGCTAGATGTTTCCTCTAGGAGGACGTTCCATATCTCTCTTGTTTTGTGTGTGTGTGATTATTTGTGTTCTTTTTATCATATACAGCGTTCTTTTAGCATATTCTAGCGTTCTTTTTAGCATGTACAGCATGTTCTTTTTAGCATATCTTTTTATATACAGCGACCTCTGCCGTTGGTTTTGGAACTAACTTTTTATCATGCAATTTTTGAATGTTCAATAATTCTGAAAACTTAACATTGTGTAATTAGCTGTATAGAGAGCTCTTACTAAGGGTGTTTTTATTCCGATCGCCTTGTTTATGGAAATGACGAATACAAAAGGATCTCACATCATTTTCAATACATTATCCTAAACGCAGCTACATTTTCAACGACTAGCAGTTAGAAAGAGCATCTGAATGATAGGAATGAGGGAAAAAAGAAACATAATCTAATAGACAATTATCCTCACAAAGATATTAAAAAAAACATTACTCACTCCCTTACTAACAACAAAATTATAAGTATTTATTTTGATCTATATAAATAAAAATGAATGTTTTTTTGTATGTCTTTTATGCCTTCCTAGTTCATTCGATTGAGATGAAACTTGGTCAGCTTATTGTTTACCTCTGTGGGTTGGCTAGAAAGATAGTACAATTATCTAAAAATTAAAGAAAATCGAATCTCAACCGCATCTATTTTTCAAGGATTAATCTTCAAATAACTCGTCGAGGACAAAATAGATTCTATAGAAATGCTAAATCCATGTTAAAGGTTAATATTTTGTAGCTATAGCACGCAAATGTCTTGCAAGTCATTCTCAGAAGTAACAATTTTATGACAGATTATACGAGAATGTTTTGGGGAGAAAAACCCTAGCGTTTTTCAATTTTAATTAAATTTTACCGTTTTTCACAGTAACCATCAAAACTATTCAAGTGCAAATAATTTTGCACCATCTTAATTTTCAAAAATTATTTTTTCAACTACATTGACAATTTTATGGTATAAATGTATTTACTATGTTTAATCAATTTAAAAAGAAAATATTTTAATCGCAATTTCTAAAAGAGAATTTGGGAATTCTGAATGAATATTAAACGGATCACGAGATAGAATAAATAGTTTCTTTCATTACCATTCTGAAAGAACACCGAGATTTACAATTCTGAAAGAATACACAAATCTAATACATAAAAATGAATATTTATTTGTTTGTATTTTATATACTGCCTTACCGTTCATCCTATTTCGATAAAACATGGCCAAATTATTGATTGATTGCACTTAATGTTATTATTTTTCGGTGACAGCAACAAGCCGGGTATCAGCTCATTTAATATAAATTCTATTCAAAGAATTTGCACTCTCTTTCGAACTATCCGACCTATCTAAACATGATAAAAAATTGAAAACAATCTGTCCTGATAGTTTTCAAAGACTTACTCGTATTCCAATTTCAAAATTACCACTGAATATTATCTACCAACATCGTTACTCTCTTGCCTTTAATTAAGAGAAAAATCTTGATCGCTATAAAATAAAAAATGAAAGAATTTTTAATTCAACTTCTTATTCTTTCCAATTCTTCAACTAAAATCATCAGTTTCTATCTTCCAATACAAAGCACCATATCAAACAACCTCTCATCAAGCGTTAAAAAACACCCAAACACGTATTCAAAACAGGTGCCGAGGTTAGATGGGGGCTTAAGTCCTAATCCTAGGAGAAATAAGGACTTTAATTGAGAACAGGGAGTCTAAGAAAAAGAGGCTTAGCACCATGGTAACGAAGCAGCCAGTGTGAAACCCATAGTGACAGCTATCTCTTTCATTTGCTAATTGCATTTTCGCCAAGTAATGAAACTGATTTGTAAGCAATAACTTTTAACTTGGAAAAACTTTTTTAACACAACACTATTTTAATTTGAGAGATGACGTGTATACAAAAATTCTACAAACGTGAAATTAAGGTATCTGACTGCGTTTAAAATACTGGTTATAAACTATATTGGCGATTCTTTTTTTTTATTGTTATTTCTTGAAGTTCTGACTTTCTTATTTCAGAAACAGCTTATTTTTTTCTAAGAAAAGGAAGAACAAACCTATCATCCAGGGGAATTTTAAGAAAAACATATTTTTCAGCTACAATTTGTGTTTAACTTGAGTTGCAATTTTTATAAAAATTCTTTACCGTTAATATGATTCGTCAAAAACTAATTGAGGTATCTTCATAAAAATTTCAAGGTGCGATTTAAATAATATGGGCAATGATTACAAACCAAAAGTTTTATTGTTAGTCAATATTTTTTTAATTTATAGTTATTTTTAGAAGAATAAAAGGGTTAATTTATGAAAGAACGCATTTATATGTATATTTCGACCCATAACTTCGTTGCATCTCAATATTTTTCTTAGATTGTGGTTTGTTTTATTCATCATTATATTCTATAACTTGTATACACAGAAAAATAGGATTGTCGTTTTACCATTTTGTGTACAATGTTAACCATTTTGGTTAAATTTCATTAAAATATACTATACATTTTCCTATTTCACAAAATTTGCTTAATTGTTAAATATTATTTTGTGATTATTGTGTTTATAATTGACAATACATCTAAAAATCATAAATAGTTTTTTTTTAAATCCAATTTTTCAAAAGTTTTCCTTCGAACTTAGTCGAATACCTTAGAACCATATCAAGGTATGCGTTAGAATATTCTGTAAAGAAGCAAATTTAAGACACAATTTGATGTTTCTTTTTTTCAGTTAGAAACTTTCGACACTTTTGGAATGTTTTTTCAAAATTATTAAAGAAAGCAAATTACAAGTTATTGGTCTGATAAAAGGTATTTTTCTTTTGAAGGATTTCTTCCTCTAGTGCTGATGGTATACGATGAAGCAAAAAATTATTGATTTTTGCTGAAAACTCTTTCGGAAAGTATTGCATTATTTGCGTGTCTCTGTTTTTGGATGAACAGAAATTGAGAAGAGAAGTAATTGAATTTTTGTATCTTGTAATTATTTCGTATTCGGAGAGGATAAGCTGTAATGCGTTTCATCGACTCGCTCAAAATTGTTTCTCGAATTAGATTAAGATAAAAGTTTTACAAAATGCATTCTGGTTCTTCGAGTTTTTGTTAATATATATCATTATTAGAATTTTTCATTATTTTACTTGTTTTTTTTTAAAAACATTTTTTTCTTCCAATTTGTAATTCTAATTTTTCAATTTCTATTATTAGTTCACACTTCCCCTATATTTATGTACTTATCTTGTTCAAATTTCAATCGTTAATAAGATACTTTTTATTCATTCACTCAAGTTCAAATGCATTTTTTAACTTGAAGTGGAGGACACTAGATGTTAACACAGTTTTTTTATATTAATTCGTTTTAATTAAATTTAATTAATTTTTAATAGGTTAAAAAGAGTTCCAATAGCTTATAATGAGAATTGAAATCGACAATCAGTAAAACACAAGGATTTTAGTAATTTTTCCTTGAAGGTGAAGAATGCGAACTCAATTCTTGAGAAAATCAATAATTTTTGATACCTAATAATTATTAAATAAAAAGTAACTAAAATATAAAAAAAAAAA
>JAPMOQ010028567.1:0-37853 GCA_026543055.1 Argiope trifasciata | reverse complement strand
CCATCAGAAAGTCATCAGAAAATGAGGACCCACAAACATCAAATACAGCATATTCTTACAAACGAAAATTTTGTCAAGTACGACTTTGCAACAAAAACAAAACAAATAATATATGTGAAAAATGTCAAAAGTATGTTTGCAGAAGATGTACAGATAAAAAACAATTTCAACTTACATTTGTTTAAAATGTACAAATAATGAATAAATTATTTTTTGTTCCAAATGAAGTAATTTTTTTTATTGTTAATACTTATTAATAACTTGCTATATGGCAGTAAATAGTATAAGAAATCTTAAAAATTAATTTTAAACAAATTTCTTTACACATTAGTTATTCTTTCACAATGCAGTCACTTTGACTGCTTTGGGGCAATATAGGTATACACTAAGTCTCCATCTTTCTAGTGTTAAAAATTAATTAGAATTTTAACATTTTTCTTCAATAAATTTAGAATATTTTTTTAAATAAAAAAATCATTTTTGCATTAATTTAAAAAACAAAAAATAATTTTAGAATTGTGGTTCAGCTATGTATAAATTATTCGTGTAAACCAAGTGTCATTCATTATTTGATCGCTGCTCAAAAATAATATGTCCGTTCCAAAAAAGCTTTCTTGTTACGTAAATGCGATTCAACTCAACTCAACTCAATTATTGACTAAGAACGATTTGTTTCTGTCACTCGTTATGTTTTCGACAAGATATTCTACGCCAAAAAAATTTATTTATCTTGATAAGTACGTTCACCCATTCAAAGTTGGTTCGTGAAATCAGAATTAAATCTAGGACAGAATTGTATTCTCTGATACAATAATAAATAAATAAATAAACTTGTCTTCTATTCTACATCTTCGATCACTTTTTGAAATGTGTTTTTTGTTTTTTGCATACACAATCCAATCATGCAATTCTTATTTTAGTTTCCATACACAACAGGTCTTCATCGTAAACCTCGCAGTCATCAATCATTAGCGGAAGAACAGAACGTCTTCAAATGGTAAGGTTGCCACAGGACGTAGCATGCGACCGCCTAGAGGTCCTTCACAGGACTGTCGTGGGAGGTTAGACACAAGCGGAAGAATGGAGGGACAAATGCCAACCCCTGTCATACATCAAAATCATTCAACACGGCCACCCAGAAGTTGCGAGATTTGGATCCAAACTGGCCTTATTCTTCAGTTTTGAAAAGAACCAAAACTTTCCATCAAAAGCTTGATGAAAGTGTTCTTTTATGTCCAGTTGGTTAAGCTTTAGGGCTGGACGATGACGGATCTTCACCATTGCGATATATCGTCCAACACATATCGATATATCGTAATATCATCATTTATTTATGGATATCATCTATATAAATAAAAATGAATGTTTGTCTGTATGTCTCTTATGCCTTTCTAAACCGTTCATCCGATTGCGATGAAACTTTGGATATTTATCACTTGCACTTATTTGTTTCTTCTGAAAATGGAAAAATAAAATAAAAATACAGCCAACCCTAAGGTCTTGAATAATAATTTAAAAAAAACGAATTAATATTATTAACGCTTCTTCTTTGTATATAATTCAATTTCTGTGAATATATTCATTTCAGAATTTTCGAAAATAAATGTTATTCTTTCTATCCAATTAAACAAGATAGTAATTTTAAATTCCAAATGATATTTCCAAGATTATTTCTTCTGCGGCAGTAACGCGCCGGGTACCAGCTAGTAAGTTATAAATAACATCTTTTAACATATTGATCTATCAGAACGATTCCAAATAAAATTAAGTTTCAATCTATATAATACAAATATTTGTTTTATTTTGAATAAAAATAGTTAAAAATTAATTTTGTTAAAACCCCTTTAATAGAGCGTGTCAATGCCAAAGCAATGAATGCATGTTACAATTTGTAATAGTGCTTTTAATACAATTATTTTTATATATTAGAATATGACAGCATTTATTGAAATATTAACAAAAATTCCATATAAAGGTGAAAAAGAATGAAAAGCAAGAAAAATAGACACTAACCGATAACCAAAACAAAATCGAAAAAACAAATTAATTGTGAATACCGATTTATTGTGTCGCGATTTATCATAAACTATTAGTCATGATCATGATTTCGATAGATCAATCTTTTCAAAAACTGGCAACGGAAAATCGATTTTTTCGATAAATCGAAAATCGAACCTTTTCATTTGAAAAACCCTTGAAAATATAGATATGCCGTGGTTTTGTAAAACGATAATTATCAAATGTCTTTGGTAAAACTCTTCCATATTCTTATATTCTTCCATTCCATATTCTTTTCTTCATATTCATTTAGCATTGACAACTAACATTCATCATCTGTATTTTTTCACACTCAATGAAAGTATAAGGTGTAATTATATTTGCACAATAAATGAAGAATATTTTCATTAGAAGGCTTCGAATTGACGAAATCGATCGAAGTGGCATGGAAGTTAGGGTATCTAGCCCTCCCATATTTATATCTGTTTATTTCTATCGAGATATTTCGAATAGGTGAACAATGAATTCGGGTAGATAGGGAAAGGCTAATGTGACGTAGAAAGAATTATTTTCAGATTTTTATCTCTGATTCTTAGTATTTTGATTGCTTTGAATATATTGGATGAACTGTTTAACAAAAGTAATGATCTACATTTCGTACCTTTCCTCGATGCGGAATCGCTGAAAATGCTTACTTTTGTAAGCAGGAATTCTTTGGTTTTGATAAGAGTTATAACAATTAATGCATTTAATTGAGTTATTTTGGGATTTAGGCTGCGGTAGCCTGGTTGGTAGAGCGTCAGTCTTGTAACCGAAAGGTAGCGAGTTCTGTCCTTGTCTCGGTCAAAGACCACCGTATTGGCTAATGGCAGTTGGAGCACGTTCAATAAGTCGTGGCTGCAAAGTCCTCCAAGTTCCCATACCTCTGGGGGTACTGTGTCGGTCTCTGATTTGGTTTGGTTTAATTGCGCAAAGGCCATATTTGGTCATGCTGCACCAAACGCATGATTCATCTTAATATGCAATTATGTGTAAATGTTCTAAGTAAAAGCTTAGGAACAACTTTAAAGAGCTAAGAAAACACACTCAAAGAAGCTTATCAATTCTACTGTCACGTAAAAATAAAAACAGTATTGAATGGGGATTATGTCCCAGCAAGTCTTTTAATTCAATATCATTCTTACCAAAATAGTTACGTCTAAATGTACAAAAACCAAGGCATTGCACCAGTATATGCTTAGTGGTTAAAAAACAATGACAGGAGGAGCATGTAGTTGCTGGTTCTGAATTAAGAAGATGTTCGTGTGTTAATCTGGTGTGTCCGATTTTAAGATTTAATAGAATTGATTCTCTTGGGCTTAAATTACTATTTTTTGTAAATCGTAATAAGGGCTGAACTTCGTGTAGCTTATTTTTATGTTGCTGGTCCCAAATCTTTTGCCATTTTTTGACAAGCTGATCTTTGATAGCTTGCAAAGCATCATTTAAAGGAACAAAATTTTCAATTATTGCTGTACAACTTCTTGCAGCCTTATCAACTTTTTCATTTTCCTGAATTCCTGAGTGTCCAGGAATCCAACAAAATACACTGATGGAAAAAAAAATCCCAACACTAGGAAGGAGCTGTGCTAGATAAACAAAATTTGGTAGGCGTGTTTATACATCTGAAAGATGACGTCGATTCAAATTTCGAGTTACGCGCGTAAGTGTGGCTCTAGTAGCGACACTATGAACATGCAAATGAGGTTTGCTTTAAATAAGCGCTGTAAGGTTCCTGATCGTTATTTACAGTTGAGATTTGACGTAGGGGGTTAATGTTAGTCAAGGATGCCTCTGAGAAGACGAAGAAGCCATTATCAACAGCTCACTGAGTTTGAACGAGGTCGTGTTGTAGGGCTACGAGAAGGTGGGTTTTCTTTCCGCGATATTGCTGAAAGACTTGGCAGGAATGTATCCACTGTGCATGAGTATTGGCGGCAGTGGTCAAGGGAAGGTATTGCCACAAGGAGACCAAGTTCCGGGCGGTCACGTGGTTCTACTGAGAGAGAAGATCGTCGTATTCGGCGTAGGGCTGTGGCTAATCGTACTGCATCTGCAGCTGAAATTCGAGCTGTAGTTGGCACCACAGTGACACAACGAACTGTTACAAATCGGTTACTTCAAGGACAGCTCCGAGCTAGACGCCCTGTACAGTGCATTCCACTAACTCCAAACCACTGCCGTTTGCGACGTGAGTGGTGTTAAGCTAGAGCTCATTGGAGGAGGGAGTGGAGATCTGTTGTGTTTTCTGATGAAAGCCGGTTCTGTCTTGGTCGCAGTGATAGCCGTTTGTTGGTTAGAAGGAGGACAGTTGAACGCCTGCTAGTGACCTGTCTGAGGCCTAGACACACAGGGCCTACTCCTGGAGTTATGGTTTGGGGAGCAATTTCGTATGACAGCAGGAGCACTCTCTTGCTTATCCCAGGCACCCTGACTGCAAATTTGTACGTCAATCTAGTGATACAACCTGTTGTGCTGCCATTCATGAACAGCATTCAAGGGGGTTTTTTCCAACTGGATAACGCTCGCCCTCATACCACTGTTGTAACCCAACATGCTCTACAGAGTGTCGACATGTTGCCTTGGCCTGCTAGATCACCAGATCTTTCTCCAACCGAGCACGTATGGGACATCATTGGACGACAACTCCAGCGTCATCCACAACCAGCATTAACCGTCCCTGAATTGACCGCCCAAGTGCAACAGGCATGGAACTCCATCCCACAAACTGATATCCGACACCTGTACGACACAATGCATGCACGTTTGCATGCTTGCATTCAAAATTCTGGCGGTTACACCGGTTACTAATGTACCATTATTTCTCATTTGAAATGGCTCTTCTCGCCAATGGCTCTACCTGTGATCTTGAAACTTTAATCAATTAAATACACCTAGACAAATGTATTCCTAAAATTTCATTACTGTTCAATAATTTTTTCTTGGTGTTGGGATATTTTTTTCCAACAGTGTATCATCTGTACACCTTTCTCTGATAAATAAAGATAATATTCTACACAGTTCAGCACTATTGGGTGACTTGTAGCAGAAACATTTTTGAGAGCTTCGATTGCACTTTTGGAGTCTGTATATAAAATAGTTCTTTTATAATTCTTTTCTGCTATCTTTATCAAAGCTGTGTATACAGCTTAAATTTACGATGTGAAAACGGAGCAAAATCCGTGCAATCTTTCTGAGAATATCTCATGCCTAAACATTACAGCCTCTCCCACATTGTCACCAGCCTTGGATCCATCTGTAAAAACAGCTTTATAATTACAAAATTGTTGTCTGTGAGCATTAAACATGGACTGATAAACCAAATTTAGTGTTGTCGACTTACTCCATTTTTCAAAAGTATCAATAAAATTTATAATTGTATTTTTCCATGGAGGAATTTCATCCGATTTATTAAGGACTTGAAAGTCTGCTATTCCTATGCCTCTGAGAATTTGACCGATCCTGAAACCAAAAGTGGGAATGAAAGATGATCTCAATGCGAATAATGAACTATAGATAGGATTTATGACTCTATTATATGTAATGGTTGAGAATCATCACTTTTTATTTTTAAAAACAAATTAAGTGCTAACATATTTCGTCGATATTCTAAAGGAAACTCGTTGTAAATAGCATACAAACTCATAACTGGAGAAGTTCTAAACGCACCCATTGAGAGTCGAAGACTCTGATTATGTATAGTATCGAGACGTCGTAACGTAGATTTCGCGCCAGATCCATAAACATCACCATCATAATCAAGTTTTGAACGTATTAATGCTCTATAGATCTTAAGCAAGTAGCTGCTTTCTGCCCCGTACCATAGTCGGTCTCTGATTTGGATCTAAATTCTGACTTGCGGATGGATGAATGTATTCTACCGCCCCCTAAAACGGGTTGTGTCGTGTGTGTTCGAGCGAAGTCGTACTTTCACCTTAACGGTGCTCGTTAACAACAAAAGGCGCACACTTCTGTCTTAATTCTAAAGAGCTAAATTTTATTCGGTTTGGTATGACCAAGTGGCATTAGATCGATCGACCGAGCACACAGTAGAACAACCATGCCCGAACCAGGACGCCCAGATCACGGGGCAGACATGCTACCCCAATGCCAGGACGCCGGCATTATTATTATTATTTTGCCGATCAAAGCAATGCGAATTTCAACCTCAGGAAGAAAAAAAATTGTTGCGGTTTTAAAATGATCATCAACAACCATAAAAAGAAAATGCAGTCAAAAGTTATTAAGTTACTTAAAAACGTTTTAGGTTGTGATGAGGGTGGATTTCAGAAAAAAACGGGCGGTTTGCTTTCTTAAGAAAAACCACCTGTTAAAGTTTATCTTTCTGGTTTTTTTCTCTCATGTATTTTTCTTTCTTTCTGAGTGGGATTTCATGGAAAGGTGCCTGACTTTGCTTATTTAAGGGTGTAAAACTTGGCCTACAAACACATATGAAGGTAGAAGTACATGAAAGTAATGGTAAAAGTAATTTCTGACATTTCTAAGACACACAGACTGTAGACGAGTACTGCCATATTAGGTAATAACCTAATTTTTATATTTTCACCAATATGATTTATGGAGAAAAAAAAATTGTAATCGCCGAAAAATCAAACTCGAGATTTTCATAAATCTCCATTTTTTGGTAATTCTGAGTTCGAAAAAAATGTTTTTAGAAAATGTCTGTCTTTTTGTGACAAAGATAACTCAAAAATGCTTTGAATTAGACGGATGAAATTTGGTATACGGTCTTTACAACAAATTTGCAGATGTCTATTAGATTTTAAACAAAATACTTTTGGAGGAGGCCTATCTGTTCGGTTGTTCAAATATAAGTTAAGACGATAATTACAAAATAAAGTGAGCTAAATAAATAATATTCGCTTCACATATTTACCATTTACATACAGACAGCGATCAAATTTTGAACAAACATTAACAAAACGTTCTACCGAATTTCATGACGTGACAGCTTTATTGCATTCGTCCAAACTAGTTCAATTAAATCAAATCTTTCCCAAAATTTACAAATTAAAACAATTATTCCTAATTATGACGTGAAGGTGCTCGTGATCACTTTGTCGCACCGCGGAACTCCGAAATATCACGATGTTACTGTTGCCATGGCCTAACCAAATTTAAAGTACCTAAAGATGTTTTAATAATTAAATTTGTTTCTTAACAGTATCTTAAGTTTTTGTATTTTCTACGACGTTTCCGTTGGCCTAACAAAATTTAAAGTACCTAAAAAGGTTGTAATAACTGAATTTATTTCCTAACTTAGGTTTAAATTTAGGTTTTTTTTTTTTTTTTTTTTTTTTTTTTTGTTATTTTCTTTTTGCTAACAATGGTATTCTAGTTTTGGAACTCAGTTTTGCGAAGTATGACTACAAACAAAATAGATAAATGAAGTTAATATTTTCTTTAATCTTTATGTATCGATCTATTGTAATTAATCAGCAATAAGATGTGTGAAAATTACGATGCTGATTAGGAACCAAATTGCACGCTGGAAAGATATCATTTATTTCAATTTGTGGGAAAAATCATTCATTGCGATTTACTAAAAAGTATCATTCATTTTTATTTTATTTATTTGTTTACTTACGAGAAATTCTTCAATAGATTGAGAAAATATTAAGTTATTGAAAAATAGTCAAATTTAACCATTTTTTCCGACTTTCAAACCCAATTCTGGAGCGGAAGATACCAATTAATTTTATTATTTTCTTACCTCATTTCAATTCTCATCAATCCACAGCTCTTCCACTGTTATAACGAAGTGATAAAAAAATGATTTTCTTTTTCTTTCCATTACTCTACGTATATAGTTTAAAGAATTTCATTTAATTATGAAAGTAAGGAACTTTTTTCAGAAATACTACAAAAACCTTGCAGTTTCATAGATAAAGAAGATTATTTAAAATGAAATTCATTCGAAAGTATTTAAAGATTCCTTCAATGTACTTTATATAAAAGTTTAAAATGCAGAATGTGTCGTTATTTTGTCATGCTTTACTGAAACCTTCGTTTTTTGTATTCGAGAGACTAATGCAAGTTTATGTAAGTCTTACTTATATAATTATATAAGTAATCAACCATAAAAGCATTAAATAATTGAAATCAATTTCCAGAATCTTTAAAAATTAAAAATTAGATTATTTCAGAAAACCAAAACTAATTATGTCATAATCGAAATTAAAATTTAATTCGGAATTAAACTACAAACGTAAAAGCTAAATGAAACAAAACCTATTTATGAAACAAATCTAAATTAAAATAATTTAGGAAACGAAAATGAAAATTATTTTGGATTCGAATAAGATTAAAATTGAAAAATTGAAAAAACTATCATTGTATTTAGTGAGCGCTAATGCAGCTATTAGTAAAACACAGATGGTTCTAAATAAATTAGCTATATAAACCAAGCGAAAAAGAATTTTAAAAAATCAAAATTACAACAAATGGATATAGATATATTTTATCGCTCTGAGTGAAAGGATAAAAAAAATACATAATGTTTGCAATATTCAATTAAAGATGCCTAAATTCTCCTATCCTATATCGACACCACTAAAAAGAAAAATTTTGGTTTCATCTGCTCTTGTGTCGCGATTATCATTGCTATTTCTTCGCATGTGAATTATGCCCACAGTAATGAAATATAATTCATCTGCTCAGGATTCAAAAGTTTCATCCGCTCGGGATTCAAATGTTTCATCTGCTCAGCTTAAAAAATAATAATCATGTTCACACATGATAACTTGAAATTTGCGATAGCAGATTTCAAATTTTTTTTCTTCTTATTTATTTAATTTCATACAGACACATACAGAAAATTACACATTCCTAAGTTAAATTTGCAGTAATAGTTAACTTTTTTTTCGCATAATGGGTTTCTTTGTGTAATGTTTGTAAGTTCGTTTTTTCCGTATTGTTCTCATTTTAAGCAGGATGTTTGCAATCAAGCCATGGTTTTTTTTTTGAGCTTCATTTACAAATGTTATTTCAACTGCATTTTGTAACAAGCAATAAATGGCCAACAGTATCTGCACTCTCTAATAAACAACATGACACAAATCACACGCCACTGATTGTAAATATAACACTTTCTTTTCCAAAATATTATCAAACCCGGTAACATCAGTCACTAAACAGAAACAAAAGAGAACTCCAATGTTCTGGAACACGATATATATCTACAGAAGAAGGGAAAAAAAAAAGTTCGGGCATCATGCTCGCATTCGAGTCGGAACGAGTATCATCTTCAGCGGAGGCTGGCATGCCAAACAATGTCTCTTCTTCAGCAAAGGTGATCTGATTGATTCTTTTTTTTTTTTTCTTTTCCCTGTCTTCTTCCATCGAAAATTGACGATTGTCAGCCAGTTGCGACAAATGCGCGTGTGGGCGTCGGAAACTTTTCGCATCGTCGCTCCTTTACGAATGACCGGAAAGTTTTTGTAGTTTGCGGAAACGGGGGTGAGGTCGACCAACTTCAGGCCTTTGTTGTCATTGTCACGGGGTGAGCAACTTTTACTCGGGTTAAGAAATTTCCGGGATTACCAATAATTTCCACCGGATTCGATATCGAGCCAACTGCCTGAGCCAGCTCATCAAACTGATTCGGTCCCTTTTGTCAGAAGATCAGTTCTAAAATTTTGTCCGATTTGTAGTGCTGATGGCTAGCTGCCTTTGGAGATCAAGAAATTTCCGGGATTACCAATAATTTCCACTGGATTCCATATCGAGCCCCGGCTGCCATTAATCACCTGAGCCAGCTCATCAAAAACTGATCCTTTTGTTAGAAGAGCAGCCCTAGATCTTTGTCCGATTTGCTGTGTTCATGACTAATCAGCACTCATGACTTTAGAGACAACTTTGTTTTCGTCCTGATTATTTTCGTATTAGAATAATAAATAATTAATATGGAATCCCTTATTTTTAAAAAAATACCTGTTTATCAGTCTAATGCATACCACAGGACTGAAAAACATTACTGATATTAGTTTGCACTTTTCCAAATAAAATTGGAAGCAAAAATTCGACTACTGAGTTGATGATTGCTTAGAACATATTTGGTGGATGTTTGAAGTCCGTCATATTATTTAAAAGCGTTGTTACAGATAATGCAAAAACTGATTTATTAAAAAATAGAATATTAAAATTTAAAAAAATTGTAGAGAATGAACTGATATCATTAAAAAAAAGCAATTGTTGCGTTTCAAGATTTGTAAGATAATTGTTTTGAAAAATATATAGGAAAGTTTTATAGGAAAAAACAACAAACTAAATCTTGTTAGGAATATAATTTGCAGATTGAAATTACGATGAAAAATAATTACATTCATCCTATGGTGGATTTCCAAAATATTTTCATCCATTTTATGGTGAATTTCCAACTAAGCAACCACTTAGGGAGCTTGACAAAAAGATCTTTGCAGATTTGTAGATTAAAATATTTTTATTAGTTTCGTAGCTTATTAAAAACATAAATTATAAAGGTGGGTTCATACGAGGCAAACTATTGAGCGCAGTCGTTACCTTTCTGCTGTTGTCCTTTTATTGTCCTCGTATGAACTGTTGAGACAACGTCATTGGGATAATGGCCAACGGTTGTCCGGACAATCATTAGCCATTGTCTCGTTGTGGTCATATGATTTTCCGGAAGTAGGTGGGATCTTCTATTGCGTACAATAGTTAGCCTCCTGTGAACCCACCTTAAGAATTATAATTCTGACAATATAACTGGTCAGGCTACTATATATTTCTTTAATATTATACATTTATGAAGATTGAGTACCTGATTTAAACAGTATTGTGTATAAATCTGGGTGTTGTGCAGTCACACACTTTCTTGATATATACGTTCTCATTACGTTTCTTGGTTAAAAAGTTATTATAAAATAAACAACATATTGATGAGATTAAAAATATGAAACTAAATTAATCATTTAATTAAAAGGCTTTACAATGCGCTTTGCCTTGGGAGGTTCTTAGTAAAATAGCAAAAGATAAAAAAATCCCAAATTTACATATTTTTAAGTTAATATTTTCCATTTTTTAAAAACTAAATACTAACTTAAAAATATCTATGCTCCGAGAGAATTAGAGTTATATACAAAAAATATGCGATGGTATAATTTAAAATAGAATGAAATAACAATATATATAGAAAATACATGTGTATGCGAGTAAAGAAACAGCAAGGAATATTTAAATATATTTATGCTTATCACAGATTGAAAGCAACAATCTATGTCGTGCTGCCATCTATCCTGTATTTAAGGAACTTAAAGAATTAAGATATAAAATACATTCAAATGGTTTTTTTTAAAAATATTTATCAATATTAAAAAAATCTTACCTATTGATTTTAATTATTAATTCGTTCTATCTTTGGAAATAATGCAATATTTTTTTAAAAACTTTTATTTTATATTTGAACTGGTTTTGTTCAATCTGTTTGGCAACAGGTGTTTATTTGAATAAAGAAAACAAACGCAACATGTGGTCCTTTTCTTGACGCCGGTATTTCCAAAAAGTTAATGAATAAGAAAATAGCGGGTGTCCTGTATATTCATACCTTAATTGTAACAAATCACCTGCAAAAATACTCAACAACAACCTTACAAATCTTTCTAATTATTTAAAATAAGGTTCTTTTTTTTTATTATTGTTTGGAAATACCTCTTTATATAAGCGTCTCTTGCTTCTGCAAACTACTTATTATTTATAATGAATGACCCAATTGTTTACCTAACACGGGTAGAATCTTTCAGTGCAGCCCATAGATTACAAAGGTAGCAGGCTTTCTGAAATAAATCTTTTAATTTGTAAAAGTAAATATATATTTTAATTATATGCTATATCTCCTCACATTACTATGCAGTTTCCCATTTTTCGCTAGTTTTTTTTTTTTATTTCTTGTTTTTGTATCTGTTTTATATCATTTTATGTTTAAAATTATGAAAAGAATTATATTTGTTCAAATTTTAATATATAGAAAAAGTAACAAAAGAATTGTTTCTTATTCATTGTTTAAAGTAGACAATCAGTTTCTATTTTCAGAATAAAAGGATTAGTACATTTCCAATTAAAAAAAAAAAATTAGACCAGAATATTTGTGATTTTTCTGATTCAAGGAAATTTACAGTTTTTCAATAGTTGCTTGCTACCCATATACATAATATTATAAACTACTTAATTTCAGTTTTTTTTTTTTTTTTGTGCAAAAATTTTTTACTAAGATTATATATATATATATAATATTTTAAGGAGAAAACAGGTGGGAATAAATCTTATTAGCTGCAGAAAATTTGGATTTTTATAAGCTGTAAAAAATCTTAATTTATTGTATATATACTTTTATGTAATGTGTTAAATTTTATATAAAATATTGATATAGTGGATTGACATATTGATGCGAAATAAATATTCTTATTTTCTTTGGCCTCAGTGTGTATGTATTATATTTTTAGTCCTCATCTAAATGATGAAGAAAATCAACTACTTTATGGAAAATGTAATAATCCCAATGGACATGGACATAATTATAAAGGTAATAATTTCCTTTTGTATACTAATCATTTTTTAAAAAATTATATTTACCCATAAAAAATTATACTGGATATAAAATTTTTTAAAAATGAATTTTTGTGATATGCAACAAGGTAAATTATTTTATATCCATTCATATAATTTTGTTTTTCTTAATCTTTCTTTTTTCTCCTCACTCTCTTGTGCAAGAAATCTATATTAAAAGTCATTGAATTATTATTATCATAATCATCAACAATTTTGTTCTTAAGATTTTGATAATTTATATTTTTTTAAGAATTGAAAAACATACTTTTGAAATTGTGTCTGACTATGAATATGATAATTTGAAAGCTTCTTGAGCAAGATGGATACATTTTTTAATATAGTCATTAGCCAAATAAGTGGATTTCTATAAAATTTTAAGACAAAATGTAAAAAGCCTGTGTCTATCTGACTGCATGTGAAAGCGAAACTGAAAGTATATAGTTTTGCCATCTAAATTGTAGATCAGATTTTGCACCAAATCCTTCTGCAGATTGATCATTTGTTGATTTGTATAATATCACTTATATGATGCAAAAATCTACACAAATTAAATGTAATATGTCAATTTTTTAATGTAACATTTAAAATAACAAATTGATGTCAATAAATAAGATCATATGCACCTCTAGAATTTTGTATAATAAATATACAGCTGTAATAAAAAGGTGGATTTTTTTTCTAACAATTTCCAATTAATTTTCAGTTTTAATTTTCCTGAACTTAATAAACTTTATGTATAAAACATTACTTAATTCTAAAAAACTAACAAAGGGGGAAAAAAGTTAACCAACAATGAAAAAACTAGGGATCAATACTAAATAAAATAAAATAGTATTAATTTGTGCTCCAAAGAGGCATGTAAATGATAATAATAATAACTATTATTGTCAATAATTTGTATATCAATTTCTTTTGCAATCATATGCTGCAATTTTCTTTTAAAGAGATAAACTAATGGAGCATTAATGGAAACATATCTAGATATCATGTTTAAGACAATTTGAGTAAAATATTTATTTGTTGAAGTTATTTTTATGTTCATGATAACTTTTATCATCAAGTTAAAAACTGGCATTCAACATGTACTTTAATCATTATGTTTTTGGACTATAGAATTTCTAATATATTGTTAGTGATGTTCTGTATCTTTTAAAGAAAATATTAAATTTGAAGTTTCTTATTGAATATATGAATATTTTAATATTCTAACTAATACTTAAAATAACTGAATTTAAATTCTATCATTATCTAATTGAAAAAAAATATTTATATGATTAACTTAAGATTTATGTTTTGAAAAACAATACAAATATTTATTCTTTACAAAAATTTGTTTCTTTACAGTTGAAGTTACAGTTAAAGGAAAGGTAAGTGATGTTATTTAAATTTATATGGAAATTTATTATTTTCTTGTGAGATTACTTAAGAGTCGACGTATTTTATCACTAAAAAAAATAATTTGCAAATCTTTATCTATTTATCAATTCATTTTACTAAACAATCACCATTAACTTTTTGAATTATTAACTCATCTGTACATAAACATGTAGTTTTTTTTATACCATCCTTTTTCTTTTGTTTAGAAATATTAGGAATTTAACAAAATTCACTCTTGTAACATCCTACACTTTCCTGAGGTAGCTAGAAGGAAATCAGAACAGCTGAAATCAGTAAAACAATGTATCTCATTTTTTACCAAAGTCTTTGGGTCAAATTTACCCCTGCATGTGCAGACACCTGTAGTGTTACAGATTCATTTAACATTATGCTATGACATCATCTAAGCATGAGTAGCAGATATTCAGACATCTTACTGCTATTGATCCTACTGATTAAAAAACTTATGATAACTCAGAGTTATCAGATATTGATGAAATTTTTGTAAATGATCATTACATAGAATTTCAACAAAATGCAGATCTTTATATTCTAGAAATTCTGATCGAAAATCTTTTCCTGCTCATGAAAAAATAGTAAATCCTTATATAAAATGTATTCTTTATGATATAAATAAACTATCTTGAAATTTATTTTAAAAATTCATTTCATTCTGATTGAGGAATGATAAACATATTTTTCTTTTGTACTTATATAAGAATAAGAGACAAAAGTTATGAATTTTCAAAGTTGCAAGTTTAAGCTTATTTTTCAAATGTAAACTGTATGTAAAATATAGATTTTCTTATTCTTTCAATACTTTTACACGTAAAAAAAAAAACTACGTAATTTAAAAAGTAACAAGTTTTACTTATGAATGGAATTAATAAAAAAGAAATGGATATATAAAAGATATAGAAAAAAGGTCTAGGTTCAATTTTGGTCTTTTAAAATTAAATTTTGCAGTTTTGTCCTAAAAAATATTTGCATGAAAAAAATTCCTTTTCTCTAGCCATATTTTATTTTTATTCAAATATCTTATATTTCATTATATTTCTGAACAATTTCAGGTCAAAATGACCTCACATATATATATATATATTAATTTTCAAAAAAATGGATGCATATGCTAAATTTTAAATACTCATAATCCTTCTCAGTTTGAAATTAGATGTTTATTGCAGACATATGAAAAACATGTTTATTAAATAAAATTATTTCAAAAAAATTTCTGCATTATTTTTATTTGTAAGTTGTTATAAAAAAGAAAACTCTGATCTACTGGTTTAATTTAAATACTTTAAATCCCATCTAATATCAAGAATCAAATACAGTTGTGTTTGGAAGTTTGTTTTATTAGTGTTTATAACCCTTAAAAATATTTTTTGACCTATAAATATGTAAGCATATTTACGTCAATTACTTTTAACTTCATAATTAATGTTTTAAGATGTGATTGAAGGAATAAAAGTGTTTTTAAATTCTATTTTATGACTCAATCTGGCTACTTGTATATAAAGTGTCTCTTTTCTAATTATACCCTGTACCTAATATTTAGAGAATTAGAGATACACTTACACTTTGAATTGGGAAAATTCAAAGAATTATATATTTTGTTGTTCCAGTTAATAAATGTAATATTACTTAATAAATCATGAATAAATTTTTATATAATCCTCCATTCATATTCATATTTTGTATAATATTCTTGATAAACTTTAAGCAAAAGATAACATGTTATATTAAGCACACACACACACAAAAAAAAACCTTTATTCCATTTTTTTTGTAATTAATATTAACAAAGTTTTTTGTAAATTTTGTACCATATATTAATTACCGAGTCTTAATTGAAACATGCCTGATCACCAGTATGAAGGGTGAACCATATATATATCTATCTATATATATATATATATTTAAAAGGTTCATCTGTAAATATAGAGGGATGTGTCATTTATATATATAGTTCACCCTTCAGCATTGTTATTTATTATTAATATAATTAGATAAAGATTTAAACATCATTATTTTCATAAGGGATCAAACAATTCAAATATCATTCTTTACATTATTTTTCCATTTGGAAGTGTCACAAACGATTTAGAAATGAACTACTGAAACATGATTTGGTTGGCAACCTACGTGGTGCCAATTTTAATTAATTTTATATCTATGCAATGCTCATTATAAAGCTCTTCTTTTAATGAAAGAATCAATGAAGTTTCACATTTTTAACATGTTATTAACTTATTTGAAGTTTGTATATTTTTTAATTTGTTAACTTTCAGTATATATATTTGCATCAGTGTATCTTTTATGACTCCATGCTATCTATCATCCAAATTTATACTCAATAGTATTGAAACAGAAATTGTTTTATATGTATTCTATAATTAAGTGAATGTAATGAAATACAGAAACCTGATCATTTAAATATGATAAAGTATTAATATTGTCATAATATTTTATAATTAAAAGAATTTATAATCTTACAAATTAATTTATTCTTCAAATAGAACAATAAAGTTTATTTAATAAATAGTTCCTAGTGCAAAATGTCCTTCTAATTCTATATGTACATGTATAATTTATTTATTCAGAATCTGCTGTAGGCATCTTTTTATTACCTATGATTAATAGCACTTGCGTTTCCAAATTGTTTCAAAAAGAAGAAGGTCGATATAACTATAATTTTGAATTTCCCTATTCTGTAATTTCCAGATATAGGAAAAATCAGTTTCTGATTTATTTTTATTAAATATTTTATTTAGTTTCAATAGATGCTATTAAGTCAAAATACTGAGCATAATTGGGCTAGATACTATACAAACTACATGCTGTTATTAATTCTGATAATGCAAAAATATGCTTGAAGCTTATAGCATCAGAAAAATCCTTATGACACTTAACGGTAAAAATATTCCCTATTTATTTATTATTTAAAAATATTTCATGAACTATTTTCTTTCCTTCATGAAATATTTTCTTTTTATATGAATGCTTTTTTTTTAGTTTACCATTTGAAAGGTTTAATGAAAATCATTGTTCATATAAATTTATCTTGCGAAACTTTTGGCTATTAAAATGAAATATATATACACAACAATTTTCAAGGCCTTAAAAAGAAAATAAATCTTAATTCGGCAATTATTTTCTTTTAATGCTAGAAAAACTTAATAAATAAGCAATTTTTATAAAACAAAACAGTGTAACAGATTATATACTTTTTGCTTCATTTATGAAACTGTTTTAATATTATAAATGTATGTACAATAGTTTTTTTTAATTATACTAAATTATGTTAGATTTTTAACATTTATTTAGTTATATAGATTCTTAAAATCAAATCACAATTACTGCCTTGGGTACAGCACTGTACACAAAACACTAGTTGTACTTATATTTTGTTAAAAAATATATTTATTGTTAATTGAAAAAGAAATATTTTACTGAAATATGTAATGAACTGATAAAATGTTGTATAATCATATTTCCTTTTTTTTTTTTATATTAATGCATACTACGCAACTGATGTAAAATTTTGAAAAACGTTTATCATATTTTAGCAAAAGAAAAAAAAAAGCCCTTACAATTCATTATTATTAATTTTCAGCTGGATAAAAAGACTGGTATGGTAATGAATATTACAGATTTGAAAGAAATAATGCAGGTAATAAAAATATTTACTGATAGATTACTTAATATCATCTATTAACATTTGTATTCAACATTCATTTATTCTATTTTTATTAGAAAACTATTATGGAATTACTTGACCACAAGCACTTGGATAGAGATGTTCCTTATTTTAAAGATACTGTCAGGTATTTTATCCCCTTTTCTATTAAATTATAATGGTAAAAATAAAAATATAACTTCAAGCAGTCACACATTATAATTTTATCTTTTAGCACTACAGAAAATGTGAGTGTATTTATCTGGAATCAGTTATCAAATTCTCTGCCAGCTGGTATGCTTCACTGTGTGAAAATTCATGAAACAGATAAGAATGTGGTAAAATTTTATGGTGAATATTTTAAAAATTGAATGAATTATTCAAAAATTGTATCAGTAAAATTTGTTATATTCTAAAAAGTTGTTTATTTTTCTGTTACTTGTTTTTTTATTTGCCTATTAGTTGACCAAAATAAATGCATTTATGAAATCAAACTGTTGAATTTTATTTAATAGTAATAATAACTACATTTCAAAGAATTTGTGATGATAAAAAGGTTAATCATAAGAATTGTTTTTGCATTTATTTGATACACACTAAGAATATTAACGAAGACATATAAAAAAGACATTGATATTTAATAAACATTAAAAAAAAATTTTTAAGTAAGATTATAGAAATGGTCTTAGTATTTCAATTTAAGAGTGCTTTGTGAAAACATTTTAATCTTATATATTTAAAGCATTGTATTGTCATAGATGATTTTGACATTTGTAAATTGTGAGGAATCATATATGTGTTATAATTTTTTAAGCAGGTATAACTTCCATTCTCTCTCCACGATTGTATCTAAATAATCAAGAAATCAAGTATTTTTTCTCCATCTTTCTTCATGATAGTAAATTTATCAATCCTGTATTCACAAGGAAAATAATTATAATTTGGGAAAGAAAATATTTTGCATCCATTACCTCCCCTCCTCTTCATCTTTGTGCATTTTAATGTCATTCTGATAATATATTTAAAAAATTTATCAATAAGATACTTTATAGATATGTATAACCCATTTCTGTTTAACTGTTATGTATTTCTTAAAATGACACAAATCCCATTTTAGAGTTACATATAAGTAAGTGTGATTTTTATAATCTCAAACAATGGCATATCAAATGAATTAAAACAATGAGAAAGGAGACTAATATCTTAGAGGATGCCACAGAAAAAAATAACTGCATGTTCTTTTTTAAAGCTGGATATAATAAAGGTAAAATAAATAATTATTGCCTCAGATGCAAGTTATTCTTTCTAAGCTATTGACGATGAATGAGAATGAAAAGTTTAAATTATAGCTCAGATACTACGAATTTCAAATAACCAACTTTTATTGGTAAAGATTATTTTTTTAAAACTCTCTTAGAAAGAAAATCAGGGTATGTTTTTTACTGTACGGAAAGAATATTGTTGTCTATTAAAATCACCTACTTTATATATGCATATTATATTAAATACTTTCATTATGATTACAAAATATCAGTTCCTTCAGGGTTTTTTTTTTTTTCTTCACTATCCTGAAATAATATTGTTCTCTATTAAAATCATTTACTTTATTTATGCATATTATAATAAATAATTTCAGATAATATAGAAATTTTGCATGATTACAAAATATCAGTTCCTTCAAAACCATTTTTATGTTTCATATTCAAACCACTGAAATAAATAAAAGGTTTTATTGTGTGATTTGCTGTATAGGAAAGCATTTTCAAAATTAGATTGGATTTTTGTTTTTTTGTTGAGGATTTTTTATTCCTTTTGTTATATTCCTTATATATTTGCAAAGTAATTTCCTGTGTCATTTTTGATTCCATTGCTCATTTTGTAGGAGATATGTAATATTATATTAGAGCATAAGGAAATGCAGTTTTCTGTATTATAAGATTATGAATTAACTTCATATTTCCTGCAGTGAAAAAAAAAATTGAAAGGAAAAATAAATGGCTTATTAGGTTTGAATATTTTTGCAGCTGGAATCATAACATTTTATCCAAAAATATATGAAATAAATTATAATTAAGAACATTCAATAAGAATAAATTTTTAAATATGATTTAAATGAGACATAATCATATAAATTTGATTTATATATCACTATGTTTGACAAAAATCAATTTACTTCATCAGTATATATTTAAAAATATTGTTAGCAATAATATATGAATTTGAAAATGAAGAGATTTAAAATTTATAATTTTAACTACATATTCAAAATTGAGATTTGTGGATCAAAATTATATGGATGCATTTTAAAATTAAAAAAAAAAAAAAAACATTTTTATTATACTTTTTATGTATCTCATTTTTTGCATAATTCTTTGATACATTAAGAATTACTTTTATTCAAAGGCTCTGAAATTTTCCCTGGTTAAAGCATCAAATAACATCATACACATAATAGTTCATCTCATGTACATAATGAAAAAAAAAATTATCAAAGAGACAATTTTGTTGAAGAATAACTTCTATAATGATTTTTTAAAAAAAGCTAATTATTCATTTAACTATATTTTAACTCTGAACAATTATTTTAAAATTTAAATGATAAAATGTAATCTAGTAATGGCATTATAGTTCAGTTCAGTTTTTCATATTTTTAATGAGTAGTTCTAAAATTCATATATATATTGGCTTTACTATTTTGATACAGAAAGCATATATTTGGCAATTTAAGATAGGAAACCATAATAATGATTTGATTAAATCTAGTAAAATTTCCAGAAAGTAAAGTATCAAACAATAACTAAATAATTGCAAGGGTAAAAATTAGAATCCTGAAAATAAATTCTATATTAAAAATGGAAACATACACATCACTCTGAAATTGTTCTGTGAAATAAGTAACAGGCATAAAAACGCATTAAGGCTTAAATCAATAATGCATTTTTTAAATTTTTTCACAACAAACTTGAATTGTCTTTTAAATTGATAGGAAGGACTCAGTTTTGTTTTAGTATATTTGGGATGAAATTTTACAGAAATAAAAACATTGTGGCTGTGTTCTTTTTCCCATACAAATTTCCGTTTTCACTTCATTTGCCAATCAAATAAAAACATTTTGCTTCTTTTTATGTTGTAGCAATCCATTCACAGGTGTAATGCTTAAAAGTTTACAATAAGTATTATTTCATTTATATATTAGCTTTTATCTTAGAATTTTTACTCTGTTCTCTAATTTCACCTGTTCACTGTATTTTTGCATCTAGTCAGTAGCAAAATAAAAAATCTAATCACAAGTTAATCGAAATCTCATTAAATTAAAAAAAAAAAAATGAATCCCCATAAAAAGATTAGTTTCAAATACTTTCATCAGTAGTAAATTAAGATATTCTTTATATTTTAAGTTTTCATGCATAAAATTCTCACGTATGAGCATTTAATATGTATTAATTCTTCTTATTAATAAATATTTAATAACTCTCCATGATAACCATAGATGCATTTTTTTATAAAAATTTCAAACAATCTATGAATTTATCTCTTTTGACTTTCTACCATTCATAACCACCAGGCTTCATATTTTGATTGATCCACTTCATATTTTGATGAGATTCCCCCCCCCTCCCACTTCATGCTAAGTCTACTTAGTATGTTAGTAATGTTTTACAGTTAAATTACCACAGCTTTTAGTTAAACAATTTTCATCAATGTTGTATTGGAAGCAAGTCGATGTTTATGCTTTGCTCTAGAATATTTGATTCTAACTCTCCTAATAGAGAATATATATGCTTTATCATTATAGAGAACAAAAGTCAATATTCATGCTTTGCTAAAGAATATTTAATTTTAACTCCCATAATACAGAGTATATGTGCTTTACCATTATTGAGGAGAAAAAAAACACTATTGAACATATTTTCTTAGACTACTATCTCTCCTAAATATCACTGAATTGGAAATACTGTTATTTATAGATATTAAAAATAACCTAGAAATTTTTGAATTAGAATAGAATATAGATTAGAAAAAAAAATTCCATTCCACAATTTATGCATTTCATATACTTGCAATAAATAAATTTTATCTACTGGAACTGAAGAGCCTTTTAATTGAAGATACACATTCATTACATTACAACTATTCTAGTACTAATCGATATACTCAGCAATGATTAGAGATTAAAATAATTTTAGAAACAATATTATTCTTGAAATTTTCTAAAAATTTATTTTAAAATTACTTGAAAGAAAAAGGCACAACCATGAAACTTGTGTTGGAAAAGTAATTTTCAAGATCATATTAATTTTTTGCAATTATTTCCTGCATAAAATAATGAATTATCTCATAGCTTAAAAGCTGCCATTTTTATTAAACATTTATACCATTTGTTAACATAACTTTAAAATATCCTGAAATAAATTCTAAGATAAACTGAATACAAAGGTTAAATTTGTCTAGTTACATATAGTAATGTTCGCAGTATAGTTTCATATTAAAAAAACACTTGTATTCAGATTTCTCAAGCTCCAGAACTTTACAACTGACAACTCAAATAATTGCTTTCTAAATATTCGTTGCAGTGGTAATGACAGCACAAGTGATTTTAATTTTTGTACTAATTTGAGCATCTGGTTTTTAAGTTATTCTTTCACTAACTATTCAAAATTAGGAATTCCTAATAGCTGTATGCAGCTAATCCAAAATATAAGCATTTGGATGAGCTTAAGGAAATAATTCAATTCCTAAAACAATTTTCAAGACCTCTGCTTCAAAGATATTATGCATGAAATGGATACAGTGACTTATTTAAACGACTGAATGCAAATTTATACCATCTTGAATTATTTTTCTCCGATGTAAAATTCAGAATAGCTTTTAGCAATTGCCTGAACTAGTTATTAGAAATCAACAATTTCACGAGATGCACACAGAATATAAAGATAAGCCTTCTTTTCACAACCAGAAAGACTTCCACATTTTCTAGAGTATTCAGAACCTGCATTTTATATCTTAATTACTTTTCAAAATCTTATTAATAACGGAGAAATCTGAATTATCACTCACTAACAGAGGAACCTTATTAGAACATCTCTAATCACAGTTTCGTTATAAAACCATATCATTAAACCTGAATGCAGAGGTCAATCCAATCACTTGATTTTTAAGAAAATTTCATTATTAATATTCTTATTTGCTATTGCTAACTTACAGATGTAAACTCATTAAGGATGCCTTTATTGCTAGTCTCTTGGTATATACCTTGCTATAAAACATTTTCATGCCCTCTGCCACCCTCTTTAAGCCTTAAACACGCTCAATATTTATCCATCCCAAAAGGAAAACCGATATCCAATCTTTCTTTCCTCATCCTTCTTTTCGACTACCATTCATAGCGAATTTTAATATATAAACAATTTCAAATAGATAAAGATCTTGAATCAAATTTTAAATGATTCTGAACATTCATTACCTAAAATAAACTACCTCACAAATTTTATGTCAATCTTTAGAGGTGATAGGTTAAACTGTTTATTATTTTTTTTATTACTCAAATATGTCACAATATATTTCAACCCACCTTCAACCCCAAAAGCTGAAGTTATTTGATCATACAGTTAAATGATAGCTGGCAATAAAGTGGACCAAAATAAATGTATACAAATCAAAATATGTCAGTACATTTTGTACATTGTTGTATTTAAAATAGGTGTACTGTTTTATAATGAATTTCGGTTAATAACAGTATAATAAATGAGCACATAAATTGTTTTAAAGTGAAAATATTAGATGCTTAACATTAATTTTTAAGATGTGATATGGCAGGATTATTAATTACTTCATTTTGAATAATGTTTAATGAAAAATTAGGAGAGGGGATCATTTTAATTATTTACATCACAAAATTCTGCGTAACTAGAATTTTTACTCAAAAATTATGTAAAACTAATCATCAGCTCAAACAATAATAATGATCTGAGTAATTTAACAGTGTAAAGCGTCTATTAATCTCCATTCGCAAATATATTTCAACACTAACATTTAAGATTATATTGTAAATAACCAATTTAAAACTGATATTTCTCATTATTCCAAAGAATTATAACAAATAAAATATGTACTCCAAAAACAATATTTCATATTATGTAACAAGTTTTAATAAATAAAAACAACTTATTAAAGAGTAAAAAAGACTTTAATCAAAGAGACCGAATCCCATATCATCGTCTGATTCATCAGATTCTTCTTTCTTGGCTTCTTTCTTATCTTCTGCAAGGCAAAAATCAAGAATTTTTAATTATATAGTGATTTACTTTAACATACATGTTGAAAATGAATGCATAACAATGAAAACTTATTCTAAACTACAGTATTATGATATAAGCTTTTCTAAAATAAAAACCAAATTACCCTTTGCGGGTGAAGCTGATCCTCCTCCTGCTGCTGCAGCGGGTGCACCACCAGAAGAAACTGCTACTGCTCCACCAGCAGGCATAGAAGCAAGCTTCGACTTACCTAAAATTAAAAAAATTACACCGTTACATTTATCGAAAATTTACTACAAGTCACATCAAATATAACAATTTCATATATGTATTCACTCCATGAAAGACAATAGCTATTATGAACTACCATCTGATTAAAAGTGAAATTTATGTAACCCAGCAATGATTAGAAAAAGACAATCCATCTCTTCTTGCCCAGTATGCTGGGTATTTACATTTTCTAGTCTCTGCATAATTTGAGATAATTAAGTCAAATGCTTTAATAATGCCAAAAATAAATTCGAAACAAGACAAAACCAAGGATGTATAACTTTAAATCTAAATTAAACTTATAACATTTCTTTTCAAAATCATTTCACTTTAAAAAGGTTAAATTTCATAAAATATACACTAAAATAAGCGATTTTTTTAAAAATGTGTTCACCTCATGAAAGACAATGGCTATTAGAAACCATCCCCTGATTAAAAGTGAAATTTATGTAACCCATCAAAGATTAGAAAGAAATACAATTTCTTTCTTGCCCAGATTGATGGGTATCCAACACTATCACCATCATCTTCATATCTAGTCTAATTTTATTAATATATTACTGAATTTTTTTGATCAAATGATCTATTTTAAAATAAGTTTTAGCATGATAAAAACATAGCAATGTCAAATGAAATGCTTTAAATAGTGATACATCAAATGATTTAAGTACACAAAATCGGAAAGCATTCCACAAGACATAGAACATGTCAAATTCAGATTCATCTGCATGTACTATTTGAAATTAATTTTATTGATATTTTAATTAAATTAAACATTCAAGATTTTTACAAATGACACCAAATAATTCACCACAAACAATACAATCCGATTATCACATTTTATAAGCTGGTACTAATGAAAAACTGGTTTAGCATCGTTCTATTGCATAAAAAGCCCAAAAACGGAAATTTTGAATATTCCTATTTAACCTTAAAATGCTTATCTTCTTAATAAGATAGTAGTTTTGAAATTAATGATAGATTTCAATACGATAATCCATAGGAAACTAAGAGAACAATAGTTTCCTAGGATTTAAAGAACTTCAGATTAAATCTGAAGTTTCACATTTCTTAGAAGTTAACATTTAGATTTTACTATATCCAAACATTATATTATAATTTAGTACAAGGAACTACTTTGACCAAATATAAAATTTTTGAAACACTTAATTTTAATATATATTAAGAATTAATATTTTGCCAATTCAATTTTTTCAGTATTTAACCATGAAAAATGTAATATGCATATTTTTAAGAAAAGCTCATAATCCTTTCCACTAGGTATTGCTTGTTTTTCATTGCCACTTTACATACCCCCTAATAGAATAAATATTTACAATATCTTTAGTATAACATTGATTTGGATTGGATCAGTAGTATAACATTGAAATGACATAAAACTAAAAATTGTACAATTCAATTAAAATCAATACTTTCTTGTTTTGATATTTAAGGAAAATTGGTATGTAAAAGAAATTTGTACCATCCAAATATTCATGATCTTATTAAAAAGAATGAAATTTATCAATCATTCAATAAAACTACAAATTGCTAAATCATTCAACATCTCAATGAAATGTTTCATGAACAAATATGATTGCTATGTTCATCAAAAAGTAGGTTTAATGAAAATTCCAACCAAATATTCTTGTTTAACAATACTTATAACATGAACAAATCTTCTTATGAGATAAGTATCAACAGATCATATTAAATACTGAAAGTAGCAGAATAGTAAATGAAACTAAAGCTTTTACTCTAAAACATGGAAAAGAAATGACTATTAAAGATCTAAAGCATTTACTATCATATATAGGACATGCAAGTTACTCTTAAAAATAACCTAGATTATTAAATTAAATAATAAAAACTTACCAGCTGCAATGATTTCATTAATGTCTTTACCACTCAGTTCCGACACTACTTTCTTGGATCTTTCTTTATCAACTTCAATTCCTACACTAGACAAGATCTTTTCAATGTCTTTCTCAGATGGACTTTTGTTTCCTCCGAGGGAGGCCAACATGTAAGCGGCTAAGTAACGCATTCTGGAAGAAAAAAAAATATCGAAATAAGTAAAAACAATTTTTTTCATAATAATAAAACTAATAATTGTTAGGCTTCTTAAATCAGTCTGAAATGGCACGCCTCTTCAAAAGAAGCCTCTCAATAAAAGCTTTATCCGATAAGTTTTAAAGCTCTTTCTGCGTCATCAGAAAGACATGGAATCATTAAAATAAAATACTTAAATTGAATTAATTTGAAAAACAGTTACGATAAATGAGAATAGTTCAAAAATTTAACAAAGCACTTCACTAATTAATGCATTGCAGCTACTAAGTTATTAGAACTAAGTAGCTGGAATAGCCAACGTTAAGAATAAAATATTCACCAGTTATTGCATCAAAAAGTTTGCAATGTGATGCTTTAATTCTAATCCTTTATTTTCCAACATATTCATCAGTAAATTAAATTATTCCTCACTGCATTCATTCGTCAGAAAAAAAAGTGTAGGCTTAACTCGCACACACGTGGTATCTCATATTTCTAACTTTCAAGGAAATTTTTAATTACTCAGTATTATTACGGCTTAAAACGTCTAATTCTATAAATAAAGAACAAAGATTGAAGTAATAAGAAAAGTGTTATACCTTTTAAGTCGCAAGGGACACGAAACAAGCTCACTTACAATAAAATGAAAAACTTCACACGTTACGTTCACAAAAACGCTGTGGAATGAACGGGGCTCGTGAGCGTTTAACTAGCGTCTCAATCCCAACGTTTATCCCTACGGGAAGGACGAGTCCATCGCAAACCGTACTTTCTTAGGTAGGGACGTTAAATCGAGAGGGGCAGCAGGGATAACGTTGTGTTTTAAATGTTGAGTTGTAGCTCAACACTTATCCCGGTTGAGATGAATCGTTATTTGCGTTGTCGTTATTTTAGCATGTAATTATGGATATAGTTTACCCCTCTTTGAATATCTTTAAAAAATTGACTATTTCTTATACTTGGAAATGTTTCGCATTTCGTAAACGGATCATATATAATTTTTAGAAATGTATTAAATACAAAATGAATGATGAAGTAATATGGTATTGATATTTAAGTTTCCTAATTTGTAAATAAAACAAATCTTAATCTATCTTTATCATGTTGATTTTTTTTGACATTATATTACTTTTGTGTTTTATAATTTTAAGTAAATGCATGTTAAATTGTTGTAAGGATAATAAATTAAGGAATGAAATAACTTATTGAATTTAAGTAACCTGTTTTATGAGTAAAAGACTTATAACCAAAATTTAATGACTAGGCCATCTTTATTATTTAAAAAAATAAGTAAAAAAAACTTGTATATAAATTTAGAAACATAGTTTTATAAAGTGTTCACTGTGAAAACAACTTCATCTCAAAGTTTATTTCCTTCTCTAATCATAGTGTTAAAATAGATATGGTAAGTTAAGTAGGCATATATTGTAATATTCATTGTAAATCAAGACAAACCTTTATTCAATAAATAATTTTCTTATATGAATTCTCATTTTATTAATGTTTAATTGAGAATTACTTTGTTATATTATATTGTAAATATCAAAATTTTTTGTTACTACAAGTTATTCTCCTCTTGACAAATAAAACAAATTGAGTTTTATTACTTAATGGATAAATCTTGATATATGAGTCATAAAAACCTTGATGAACCTTTTTAATGCATGAAATAAAACTAAATTTCAATTCATGTTTCATTGATAATTTAAATTCATTTATAACAAATTACATTTAATTTATTACACAATTATAAATATGCTTAAAATATTTTCATTTGATGAAGTATTTTATTAGTTCAATTAGTATTACTTGAAAATAACATCTGTTAACAATTTAAAGTTGCAAAAAATGGTATTTTATAATATTTTTTTAATATAGAACTATTTCAATTTTCTTAAGACTAGTGCAAGATTGTATTCAGTTACATAAACGTATTAAGATATAATTCATACGAATGTTTCAGAGGATATAAGTTTTTTTAATACTGTTTATATTAAAATTAAGGTTAATTTTTTGAAAATAAGATGTTGCAAAAATAATTTGAACTATAATATTTTTGGAAGTTATTGGAAAAAAAAAACAACTATAATTTAATTACATTTTAAAAACCCCAGGATTGGTCCCCCAAAAACTTTCTTGCATAATCTGTAATAAAGTTGTTACCTATGAGATTGATTTGCATGGTATTTATGTACAATATAACTATTGTATGTAATTCAACATATACTATATTAAATTTTAACTTGTTATCTAGCATTACTATGGAATCTATTGTGTCTCCTCAGCAAGTTATTTAGAGATTAAATTGGTAAATAGATTTTTTGAGATCCAATTTTTTTTTTTTTTTTTTTCAAATTTTATATAATTGTACTATGCCTATAACCAACCTGTAGATGTAAACAATAAGCTGAGCAAGTTTCATAGCAACCAGATGAATGGCTGAGGAAGGCATAACAGACATGCAGACAAACATTCATTTTTATTTATATAGATAAAATATGAATAAATCTGTTCATGGCAATATCTTTCAATTATTATTCAGTGACAGAAAATCCTATTTGCAGTATTTGGGAATGAAGTAATTGTGCCATCTTACTTTTGTAAATAATTACAATACATATTAATTTATTTGAATAATTTTGGTTGGTTTCATTATGAGAATCATAAAATAATAATAATGAATATATTCCTTATCATGAACAGGTTTTATATGATTTGTCAAAATTTTCCTCACCTAAATCTTAATGCTTCTCTTATTAAAATGATAGTGCAAGTTAACACATTCCTAAAGTTTTTACTACTTTGACAACAAAAGAGTGACAAAACGAAATTCTCATGTTAATGTTTATCAAACAATATACAAAGATATCCTTACAAAATATGTAATCATGATAAAAATAAAAAATGACTTTGGCAAGTTCGTATGAATCACAAAGAAAACAAAGCTAAATTTAGAAGACCCTACAGAAGCAAACTGTTTTTTGAGATGCAATCTATTTAACAGACATAGGTCACAAATGGTGTAAAATGTTCAATATGTAATAAAATTAAATACAATATATATTTATTATGAAAACACGTGATCAAACAAAAAAAGATTAATAAATGACGAGGGAATACTATGCAATATTAAAACATATTGTTAATATTTTACTGCCTATTTTGTTATGTATTTCATAATGTATATGTAATCATATTTGTCACATCAGGTAACCAGTTTGTTCAACAAGAATATTGGTTGTATTTGTTTTCAGATAAATTGTTTAGATATAAGTTCATATGAATGAGTTTATCAAATAATTTAACTTTAAAATTATGAAATTAATATAATTGTCTAACTTAAATATTTTTACTCTGTGTATGGTGATTATAAACTTTTCTCATAGAGACTGTTGCGTGACATCATGGCACTGTTGAAAATGTAAATAACCCTTTCATCTATCTTCTAAATTTGATTGTATTGTAGCTTCACTTTTTAAAATTTATTTTATAAAATTGCTCAGATATTAAGTAAAATACTTCTTACTTGACTTTCAATAATAGGCGAAAATGATGCGATGAACTACATGATAAACTAATGAAAACGATTTGGATTTCTGGGTAGTAATGTAACTTATTATAGAGAGGAAAATATTATTTAAAATAAAAATAATTTTCTACAATTCAATAGATATAATTTAAAAAATCCAATGTAAAATTTGTTTTTTAGTGATCTTTTTGTTTATTATAGTGGAAAAACGGCAAATTTCATTTTAAAAAACTAATTCAACTTTATTAGTAGTATATAAAAATATTTGCCCACTAAATTATTTGATTATTTCATTCATTGAAGCAAGTTATGTAAAGAGTGGATAAAAAAATGAGTCCATTTTTACCCTTGTAATGTGTTAATAAAAGTCCTTTTTGTTATTTAGTCAAATGTTACAAACAATTTTTGTTTATATATTATAATTATGCTAAATAAACTAGTTAATCTGTAGAACTTTAGCTCTCGAAAATTGGGTGAACTTGACGATAACTTAAAGATTGTGAATAGATATGTTACCGAAACTTTTTATTAAATACAGCATAAGAAACGAAATTTTTAAATGCAGATTTTTTCTTTAATATCTTGGATGCAATTCAGTTTCTACATTGGTATATTGCACTTAATTATTAAAAAATATAGCATTGCAGTTTTATTCGAGACAAATAACTTTGTAAAACCATAAAATATATTTCATCATTTGAAAAACTTAATTTGAGCTATTACACTTTAAGAAACAAAAAACCTAAACAAAACTTAGAAGAATATTATAAATATAGTATATATATTATAATTCTATAATTTATATTATTTATTTTATTGTTTTTCAAAATATGTGTAATAATGTTAGATGAACATTCTAGAAACAAAGTTATAGCAAATCTGAAAAGTCAAGGAACAAAGTAAATAGAATGAAAGTAATTTTATTTAAACTTGTTTTGAATATTTACTTACTAGCTCATTTTTGTGACTTAGTTAAGGAAATGATATATTGGTTTTCATTAGGTGTACTCTGAAATCATTAAGGAAATCGAAATATGAATGGCTGATAAGTATAGACAATATATTATCAGTTAACATAGAAAACATTGTGCATGCTCAGCTATAGGTATAGGATTTTTTTTTTTTATTCACATATAATATAAGAATGGTACAGTACTAAAGAATATTTACAGATTGGTATACCCATAACTCTATACTTAACTGAATGCCTGCAAAAAATTTCTTTAGTAAGTGATTAATGATTTTTAAAAAAAAACACTAACAATCTGCAATTTACAAAATTATATATGTAATTCTCATAATTTATAACAATAATAATGAAAAACAATTATGCTGAACATTTGACCAAGTTAGTCCAACAAACATATACACTGCATAATATAATATGCCTTGGATGTATATTTTACTAAACTCTTATCAAAAATCAATTAATAAAAATAGCAAATTGTTTAGCATGTAACTAAATTAAAATATTAACACAAAATTATTTTATATCTATTGAATTGATATATTTTGCTCTTATTTACAGTGTAAAATTTTAATGGGAGTGTAAAATTTAATTAAAATTTTAATTTAAGAGGAATTAATATTATTCAGAAGGTTTTACAATAAATAAAGACAATATAGAATGTACAAACTACATATAAAATGCTAAGCAAAATGTGTAAACTTTATTAAGAATAAGATGATGTATAATAGAAAAAAATATTACAACTGAAAAACATGGCTACCATAAATACAACTTCAGAATCAAAAATCAATGAAATAAAAAAGCTATAAGAAGAAATTATTTACCTAAGTAATTCAAATTATAGTATATCTTCTCAGAAATTATGTAATGAGCTGCTTTTTATCGTTAAATAATGTTCAAGATTCAACTTGCCAGTACTACACCTGATTTTGAATAAACAATTTTCGAACACTTGGTACATTGTAAAAGACACCCCATGAACCTATGTGTGAAATATTATAAAATTTAACTTGAATTTTTTTTCTTTTTAATAAGAATGACCCATCAGAAGAAAAAAATGGTCAGCTATATCTTTAGACTGCAGAAAATGGGAAATATCAGCAAACATTCTAAATCCAAAAAGTTTAGTTTAAATTCTGAATTAACAGCAACTCTTAAATCTAATAACATTATAAAAAAATACTTCAGCATAATTCTTTCAAAAAAAATTTTCAGTTCATTCTAACATATTGAATCACTTAGAAGTGTTAAGCTTAGGAATTATAAAAAATAGACGTACGCTGTTCTTGAAGGGTAAAGGCAAATATAACCATCGGCAGAATATTTTTTTTCTGATAATAAAGACATTATATTCATATAATCACATAAAGTTTACAAAAAATACAATCATAATCTGAGAGGCACATGCTGTATTAAAAGCTAATAAAATATGAAACAGAATTTATGTTAAATAATGATTCTATAAATATGATTAAATGGTATTTGTATTAAATATCCATTAAATAAGATGGAAGGTACAGAAATATATGTTTTAAATTAATATGTCGACACCTTCGGGAAACGTAGCCATCCACAACAATACAAACACGCCGGGATAAGTGTTGGGCTACAACTCAACATTTAAAAGACAACGTTATCCCTGGCCCCTCTCGATTCCACGTCCCTATCTATGAAAAGTAAGGTTTATGATGGATTCGCCCATCCCGTAGGGATCACGTTGAAATTGAGACGCTAGTGAGCGTTTCAGCTTCAAACAATCAAAATCACAGTTAGTCGCAGAAAAAAAAACGTGTCATGTTAGTAGGCTGAACAATAAACGCATGGTAGTAAATGATGAATTTTGTACCGAAATCATAATCAACCTTAGGACTTAGTCTAGATACTACTTTAGTATCAAATAATAGCTTATTTGTTTTATATTTTACAGCAACCCACGTTACAATAATGCGAAAAAATCTGAGGATAATTCTATAAATGGTATTATGGTCTTCAGAACATACTAGCGGGTAGATTTCACCTTCAACGTTAGATTTATCTAGCTCCATATATGTTGCAGAATTGCATTTCATACCTTACAGGTTTCCTACTCTGAAACAATAATTATTCCACAAGGATACAGTGGTCTGAGGAAAAACTTGGAAAACATCAAAGTTTACAGAGATCTTTGAATTAAAAAAATTTTAACATTTCCAAAGAGTTTTTTGGTTTTAGAAGCATTACAGAATAATCAGTTTTAATCAAACAAAGAAAATTTGCGTTTATAATATAATTAATATTATAATATATGATGTAATTGATTGAAGGACCTCATTGAAAACTGTATGTGGCAGAATTTTTCTTTAATTAATAATCATGCTAAATGTTGCAGAAGATAAAATATAAATATTGGATTCATAGTAAAACCATATACCAAATTTCATTTATATATCTTATTGTAATTTTGTAAACATGAAGATAGACAAACTAACAGCCAAATTTTCATTGATTCATCCTAAAATGTGATAGCTGATAAAAATATCTTAAATGCTACTTTTTTAGTATAACAAAAAGTAGAAAATAATATTTATTTGTTGATACTCAAGATATTAATTATATTTTTTGTTGATAATTGTTATTGATATGAATGGAATCATAAGAAGGAAATTTTAGATATTCATTAAAAGTTAAAATATATAATAAATCTAATTGAAATGCCAATCTATTTCGAGTATTTCTATCTGAAATCTCAAGCTGTAAGGGCTTTGTTTTGATATCTATATTTTGATAAAAAAAATAATTATATTTTTTCTAAAAAAAAAACAAAGAATTTAGGTAATGACAAAAAATTAACTAAAGTTAGAAATTATAAACATTAAAAAAATTATTATTTATTTTTAGAATAGGATTATTACTTACACCAATAGAATACTTATTATCCTTGTAAAACATTAATCATTGAAATGATAAAATGTAAATAATTTAAAATACTTCTTTTGAAAAAAAAATTCTTGAAGTTAAGGCCGAAAAATAGGCGAAATTATGGTTACTTTATAATTAAAAGAATATTTCATTAATGCTTTCACGTATGCCGTCTTTTGTATAGCAACCAAAATTGCTTTTACTGCTTAGATACAAATTATTGCATCATTATTCATTAATTCTTCAATATTTTGTGAAAATTGAAGAATATTTTGTGGGGACTTGTGGAGCAGGATTCTTTAATCTGAATAGTTGCCCACTTGCGAACTTTTTTTCTGGAAGAAAGGCGTTGTTTTTTTTATTGATGGATAAGTAAGTTCAGCCACCGAATTTGAATTTTTAATTAATTTTTGACCACATGGAATCATGAACCCTTAAATTTAAGTAAATAATTTTTAATTCACACCACATTGATGCAAGAAGAAAGACCACAGTAAACTTTGTTTAAATTCTAGGAGACCCATTTTAATTTCTTGCTCATGAAGTACGGAGAAGATATAATGACCGTCAACAAATTATTCGAACTTGTGATTTTGAAAAACATTTCAAAATTCTGACCTTCCTGAGTTTGAAAGACACATTTCTGACATTATTTTTGTCTATCTAAGAGCTACATGGATGAAATTTGATAAATGAACTTAAAACAAAATTTATAGATTTCAATTAAATTTTGTGCGAAGTCCAATAACGGTAAATTTATCTTTCTTGCTGTTAAAGAACAACTGAATTTGATAACTATAAAACATAGAGAGCTAGATAGATAAATTTTGTCGTGTAGGCTTAACATCTGAAATATACATTCTTAACAAACTTTGAACCAAATAGTCTAAATATTGACCATCTGCCTGTCTCCTTATTCGTGTGCATGTTAAAGCAATGAATTTAAATCAACGAAACACGGTATATAATCTTGTTACTACAACTATAGTTCAGTATCAAATTTCTGTTTTAATCGGTCACCAAAACTGTATCCTATATACATATTTGTTCGATAGATTCAGTAAAAGAGCTAAATTCACTCTCAAAATCTTATTTTCGTAACTGTTGTTCGTTTTTGCTATTCAAAGCATACTCACCTTTACCCAAGGTTCACAACTTTACACGGAGAGGACGGAGGGGGGGGGGGACGGAGATAAAATCTTTACTGAAGAATATTCGGAAGGAGACCATTTGTTGGTTACTCTGAAAACAATATTTTATACTTTTTAATTTATATCAATCGACTCATCAAAAAAGTTTAGAATATTTAAAAGTCGACGTGTACAAAAGTCTTTTATGTCTCAGAAAATAATGTTAGAATTATTTTTCTACATCTGTGTTCTTTATATTTGAAAAAATTACAGAAGTGTTACGAGGCTCGAAGCTGGATATGTATTGTTGTCATCGTATCCTATTCCCCTCCATCGACCTTATAGCTTTAAATATTTAAAGTAAATGAAAAAAAAAAATTGCTGTCTTCAAGGCGCGATCAAAGATCTACCTTCTTCATACACTTCACTATTTTAAAATATAAGGATCAGTCTTCCCGAAACTTTCTTGCATACTCTCTATTAAAGATGTTATTTCCTTCTGCATAAAATTGTAGACCTTTGGAAAGGTCCTGATAGCATATGTACACACATTTTTATTTCTTAACATGAAAATTATGTGCTTCGTAGTAAAATAAAATAAACCGGAACTTATGTATGAACTATATGCCGTTGATAAATAATAATTATAAAAATTTAAAAAGATAGAGCTTTGATGAGAATCCAGCCTTTTTATTAAATCTCGCGTGTGTTTGATCTTTAGTGATTTATCAGCAACACGCATAATACAAGAAGTATTTTGTATGTATTTTTTTTTTACCGAGTTTGGCAGAACTGCACTTGTAATTAATTTTAAGATCAAGTAACAAATTTCATTTATTTAAGTCATTAGCAGTTTTGAGTTGTGTTATTTATATAATACAGAAAATACAATTCCTCAGACAGTCAACACTTTGACATATTTGGTTCAAAATTTGATACGAATCTATCTTTTAAATGAGAAATTTATATCTATTTTGAGTAGATAGAAAGTTATCAACTCAATTGTTTCTATTTTGAGTAGATAGAAAGTTATCAACTCAATAGTTTCTATTTTGAGTAGATATCATGTATTTGGATAGTCCGGCAGCTAGATAGAATACATTTAGTTCAAAATTGAATTGAAATCTACAGATTTAAATTCCAAATAACTGAGTTCAACTGTCGATTTCAATGCCCTTTTAAAAATTATCGTGTAAACAAACAGGCACTGCAACAAGCATACAGACATAACTCCTAAATCATGTTTTTTGGATTTAGAAAGGTCTAAAATGTAGAGACTTGTCAAAATCTTGAATTTTAATGTTAACAGTTACAATATTTCAAGTTGTATATTTAGGGTATGAGAAAAAAAAATACTCAAATCGTAGACTAATTTTTATAGATAATTTAATTTAGTTTAATAGAAAATATATAGATTTAAAGATATAAGCAAGCTTTTCATAAAGACAAACTTAACTAATTTAATTCGATTAATCATTTAGTTAATCTAGACAAATATGTATATTATTTTATTAGTTGACATTAAATAGACAAAAAGATTAGTGAAGGGTGGGTAAACTGTGTCCAAGTGCCTCCCGTCTCTTTGATGTGTTTTCTTAAACTGAACAAAAAATTTTTGTTCTGAAAGAACACTTGTACCCCACTTGTAGGTATCTATACATTTTCCACACCCTTCTTTACACGATTGTATATTAAAATAAAGCTGGAATGAATAGGACCGGATTAAGCCTTCTAGAGGATTTCAGTAATAGAATTCTCAAGGCCCGAACCTTCCCGTCTCTTCAACTTACAAATTTATATGTATTTTAATTTATTCACTGCATAAGCAATTTTAAATTGTAAATTTTGGGAAACTGAAACAGTAAAAAATTAAATTTCAGATCACTTCCAAGATATTTTATCTTAATATATCGCGTAAAAAAAATCTAGAATTAATTTATACAAAATAGTAAAAAAGATAAATAAATAAAAGTACTTGTAGCATATTCTAAGTGTTATATAATTATCGGACAGAGCATTTTTTACAAATTAGGATGAAATGTAATTTTTTTTTAGAATTACAAGCCAATATAATAAAAAATTTACAAAAATCGCTTAACTACGAATATTATAGGAATAATGTCCGAAAATTAAACTATGTTTGATTTTAATTTGAAAAACTTCAAGCGTACGACCTTCGTAAATTCAATACAAATACTAAATTAAATTAATTTGAAAATACTACAAAATGTATAGGATATTCGGTGCTCTCAAGTAATTACTACTTTAACTTAGAGGGGGTGAAACGCGAAATTTTCATTGCAGTTCAGGAAATAGCCTTCTCCTTCTCTCCAGACAGATTTGTTACTATAAACTTATCTTTTTTCTGTCTTTTCCCTCTTTTGTTTACCGCATACTCATATTGCGCAACCTATTGATAAATAAAAGTATAGCAAACGAAGGCTTATGGTGCGTTCACGAGGCTTGCAATAGAAGATCACGCCTATATCAGGAAAATCCCAATCGTTTTCCGTCGGGATAAACGTTGTCCACGTTGTCCCAACTTTTCACACGAGGACAATGTCGGGACAACAGCAGAGAGGCAACGACTGCGGACAATAATAAGCCTAGTGTGAATCCACCTTTATAAAAGAAGCAAAATGTAAGCATCTCTGAATTTTTTTGGCATATTTTTTCAAAATTTTTCAGTTTCTAATAAAATAAATAAAATAATAAAAGTAATAAGGACGATCGCATGTGCGTATTGATATTCAACTGACCGGACGTTTGGACCAAAAGCTACCAAATTTGGAACATATGAATCGTGAGGAATGAAAAAAAGAATCTCTGAGCGATTTTTTTTGAAAATTTAATTGAAATTTTAATACATTAAAAATGAAATTGAATTTTTGTGTTTCACCACCAACTTTCAAAGTATTATTGCACAAATAAGAAATTTTAGAGTAAAATTTTAAAAAATTATCTTTTTAATGATATGATTCAATAGTCATACAAATTTTTCTGGAATCTTGGAAATTAATTAAAAATTATTTGTTCTTTAATTTATAGAAACCTTGGAAATGAGGGATTA
>JAPMOQ010028566.1:0-20112 GCA_026543055.1 Argiope trifasciata | reverse complement strand
AGATTTCCTTGCTCGAGCTGCTTGGAATTGGGGTGCCCGTTCACAAAAGCGAGATTGGCATTGAGAAGATTTTTAAAATATTACGACTATAAAGTGCTCCACGAGTACAAGAAACCCAGTCGAAATCGAATGTAAAGAAAAAGATTGACATTTGTAAATAAAATTGTATTGTATATGATATTTATAAATAAATATGTACGTTTTATTTTTTTTGTATTTTTTAATTTAAAAACGAATCACACTGGGTGTTGGCATAAACGTATTGCAAAAAAAACGTTTTAATCGTTTGGGTAGGTTGTCAATGTAAACGACAACAACAATCGACACGTTTTATTTAAAACTGCAAAACACTGTAATATAAAACACTGTAATCAAAACACTTTTGTCCATAAAAAAATATTTTAATCGTTGAGTGTATTCGGCAATGTAAATAATAAAAAACAAACGACACGTTTTATTTTTTAAACAATAAAAAAATGCACGCTTTTTCAATAAAAAATGTAACAATGACACTACACATTTATTTTTTTATTGAAAATTTCGTCTCGAAAGGTGTCACATTTTTTTATTAAAAATTTACGACCCAACTGCCTGGCTCCTTCGATTCATAAACAATAGCAGGTAGAGAGAGAAAATTCAAACTGCACTAATTTGGGTGCGTTTTAAATTTTTTAAAAATATTGTGCGGTGAAAAATTCTGTAGAAAGAGAGAGAGAAAAAAAAATTTTATAACGAGAAATTTAATATAAAAATCACCAAGTGCCAATATGACAACTTTCGACGCAATCGATATTTTCTTCAAATTCCTGCAAAAGTCTTTCGTCTATTTCGCCCTCGCACAATTTGCCGTGAAATCGGTAGGCCACCTCGAGCAAATCGTCGAAGCAATTCCTATCGTAAAGATTGTTTTTTAAAGCGTCGATCGCGGTGCCTTCGTACTCGACAAACGCGATTAAAATTCTAAAATATTTTTCCTTCTCGGGAGGGGGTAAATTGTATTTTTCCTCCAATTCATTCAAGCGCACAATGACCTCTCGAACGCGAACGGGTATCAAATCTCCAAATTCTAAATTTCGCTCGAGTTTCGGTAAGGTTCGAAAATCGGAAAGCATTTCTGGAGTCAAAGAACCGTTTTTTTGTTTGTAGTCTACAATTTTGAGGACAAAGGCATGAAATTTTTCTAAAAATTCCCCGTACGCGCGTACTTGCTCGTTTTTGTATTCGACCAGTCTTTCTCCCAAACTTTTTTCCTCATCCATTAAAACTTTATTTCGGGGGTAGGTGGGGGAAAAAAACAAAAAAATATTATTTGAATAGTATTTTTTTACAGTTAGCATGTAGAAGCAAAAAGATCCAAACTTTTGCAGATTCCTGTAAAAGTTTGTAATCAATGAAAAAAAAAGTATAAACTATAAATATATATATATATATATATATATATATTTATAGTTTATGCAAAAGATTTTTTTTTCCAGGCTTGTGGAGAGGTGAATCAAAAATTTTTATCAGTTGCAGCAATTTCTATCTATCCTACATTGTTTAGAACGGCACTCGTTTTTTTTTGTAATATTTAGTACATTTTCGTTCAAAATGATTAACGAACAGTTGAAAAATGGATTGGAAATTGAAATTTGCGAACAAGTGCGTGTAGCGAAAAATTATTGTCCGTGAATCGTGGTATTGAACAGAGTGGTGAAAATCGTATGCGATCATTTAAACATTTCTCTCTCAGATTTACCGGACGTTAAAAATACAATTTACGTCGATGCCGAAATGAGGGGAACGATCGAAGACATTTGGAACTTGCAATCTCATCCCAACACGTTCAACGGTAACAGCGTGACGAATGGCGAAAACGAAGAATTGGAAAAAATTTTGGCCAAGGATTATGTAAAGCCTGCAGACATGTCGAGATTTGTAGGAATCTTGTTGAAACGAGAATCGAAACAAACGATTCCCACCCTGCCTAAAATTTACGAATTGTTGGGAATGGATGGCTATTTGGGTAATGATCCGAAACGATACGTGGAACATTTGAAATATTCCAATGACGATTATAAAAAAGTGCACGTTGAAGCCATTCGACAAATGTATCGAAACGGCTTGTGCAATAGCCCCGAAGAAATTTACGGCGTGTTGCAAACGACGTTTGGTTTTCGATCGTGCGCAGATCCCAAAGACGAACAATTAAAGTTGCATTATTCCGTTCTCGTGGGTGACAGATTGGAACAGATATCGGAATGGAAAATGCTTCAAACCCAAGAAGAATTGAAACGCAAAGAGGTGGGTTCGAAGAAACGGAAAATTGTAAATTCTCCAAACTCTAAAAGCGATGCTTTGCAAGAGGCGCCTGGCAAGAAACGAATAATAAATAATAAAACACCCGTCAAAGTACAACAATCTCCTCCCAAAGAAGAATCTGTGGAGGAGGAAAATTTTACGAGTTCGAGCGAAGAGGAGGAGGAGGAAAACGATTGAAAAGTAGTTTTGTATACGAAAAGATTAATAAAAAAATCTTGTACAATTTTTTTAACCGAAACAATTTCCTGTTTATTTTTTCTTGAGAAATGCTACATGTGGAGAATGAATAGAGGTCATATTTATAACAATTTTTTATATTCTTTGATACAGTTTAACACCAAATATGAAATATTAAAACATGACACATGCTAGAAAAAAAATTAATATTTAAATGGCCAGTAAATACAATCGAATGTTGAAAGTTTTTTTTGGGGGTTTATTAATAGTGATGCAAAAAAAATCTGGTTCACACCGAATTAAATGTTTGTCATTTTTATCGGTTTGCCAAATTTATTGATATTCAAAAATTTCAATCTAGACAGAATCATATTTGAAAAATTATATATATTTTATTTATTACATTATTCACCGATATTGATTTCCATTCTTCTATTTCGTTTGTTGGATAGAGAAAAAAAATGTAAAAATGCACAAGTTTCACTTTAAAATTATTTTTTAAAATTTCACATTTGTAAAATGTAAATTTCATTTTTTTTTTTGAAAATTTCTTAATGAAAAAAGACTCATAAAAAAACACAACACTTTGTAAGGTAAAAAGAAAAATACATTTTATTAACAAACTATTATACAAAAAAACATCAAACATTTTTTCAACGTTGGTCAATAATTTGACCCAAAAAAATGGGAGAGAATCTTTTGTGGTATTATTACCACAAAAGATTCTCTCCCATTTTTTGGGTCAAATTATTGACCAATTTCCGATGAATTTGAAAATTTTTTACAGTTCCTTAAAATAAAAAATTCTCCAACCCATCGACAGAGCAGAGTCACTGGCTTCCTTGGTGGGTTTGACAAACTCGTTTACGATTTTCATTTGATCTTGAAATTCTTTCAGAATGTTTTCGTCGAGCTGTCCCTCACACAATTTGCAATCCAATTTGAAAGCAATCTCCTGAAACTCTTTTACATACAATTTATCCATATACCCCAGTCGTGTACATTCCACATGACGCATTTATAGGAGTCAAAGAGGCTGTACAAGTTTTCGATATCTGAATTGACAGTTTCCACGTCCGGGAATGCATATTCCTCCTCGAGATGTTTTATGAAATTTACCGTTTCGTAAAGCATAAACGGGCAAAGATCGCTCTTCTCACACTCCCTCTTCATTTTGGGTAATTGGGATAGACGAAACAACACATCTCCGGAAAACTGGCCACCATTTTCGGTGAAATTCAATAATTTCACCAGAAAGGCATAGAAATAACTTACGAGTTCGTTATATGCCCTGTTCTTGCCTTTTCGATATTCAATCGCCATATAATCCATTCTCGTTTCATAGGATGCGAGGCTTTTTGAGTTATTCATCGTAAGGCTTGTAGTGATGCTTTGAGAGTAGATTTCAGAATGGCAAAATGCAAAGTTTCCGCTCTTTATATACCCTTTTTCCCTCGAGAGAGAGAGATGACGTAATCTCTTATCAAAACGACGACACCCACTTTCGAGTGTGAAACAAACAAATTTAAAAAAAAAAAACATTCTTATCGAACCAAACTCGGTTATTGTTTATAAAAACCAAACACGGTGTTTATAAAAAGTGAAATTTAAAAACCAAACACGGTGTTTATAAAAATTTAAATTTAAAAACCAAAAATGGTGTTTATAAAAATTTAAATTTAAAAACCAAAAATGGTGTTTATAAAAAGTGAAATTTAAAAACCAAACACGGGGTTTATAAAAATTTAAATTTAAAAACCAAAAATGGTGTTTATAAAAATTAAAATTTAAAAACAAATATGGTGTTTGTACGAATTAAAACTTTTTAAGTTTCTTACTTAAAAAAAAAAAACTTTATCAGTATAAATTATAAATATTATTCAATGTATATATATATATTGCGTATTGCGCGCCGAGTAGTGCGCACTATAAACCGGCAATTTGTTCCTTTGTATATTTCTATGTGCGAATTAGGCTCTTTTATCTTGTTGTCGGTTCTTAATTAATTCACATGGTAACTATTTGGGAGTAGGGAGGGAAATAGGAACACCTTTAGGACTTAATGGATGAAGTTATTTTATAGATTCATTAATATGGGATGGGTTATTGAGAGCTTGTTCGGAAGACACCTACCACTATGCTTGGGGGCGGCCTTTGGTAATAAACCGTTAATTAATGGAGAAATATTGATTTTCTAAGTCTGATTTTTAGTGAGCTTCGGTCCCATGTGAGGCTGGTTATTGTATTAAAATTTGTGGGGTTTAACATAATTATTTAATATAGATGGTTTCCAGAGGGTGGTCCAACCAGAGCTGCAACGGTGGCCGAAACATATATTTGTGTTCATCGGGTTAAGAGAGTGTTCTAATGCGTCCATAAGGAGTTACCGTCTGACTCTGGCCATTTGGGGGCATGGCGAGCTTCGTAGGAGTTGTAGAGTTTAGCAATTAATATCTTAATTTACCTGGGGGCTAATTGGGAAGTAATGAGAGGAAAAGGAGCACATTTAGGATTAAATGGTTGAAGTTATTTCATAGATTCATTAATATGGGGCTGGGTTATTGAGAGCTTGTTTGGTAGACACCTACCACTATGCTTGGGGGCGGCCATTGGTAATAAACCTTTAATTAATCGAGAAATATTGATTTTCTAAATCTAGTTTTTTATGGGTTTCCGTCCAATGTAAGTCTGTTTATTGTATTAAAATTTGAGGGGTTTAAAATGATTATTTATTGTAGATGATTTGCGATTAGTCGTCCAACTAGAGCTGCATATGGGATGGTCGGACTTGTTATTAGTGCTCAAAGGGTTAAGGTAAGTTTTAAAAAGGGGGTCCACAAGGTGTTACATTCTTGCTACTATTATTGCATGGAGAGATCAATCAAATATTTCTTATTTTGTATATTATAAAATAGATTATATAGTATAGAATGCATTTTATATTCCGATTCAGATAGATACAATAAATACATAAATAATAATAATAAGATAAATAAAAAGTGATGAAAAGGGTTAATGGTAATATACAGCGCGGTACCCGGTTAGGGCATATTTGATAGGATGCATATATAAGTATGGTGATTTTAGCAAGTTAAAGATAATGCGGAGTTATTTAAGGAGGAAAAAATCTCGTGTTAATTGAGTAATTAGGGGCTACACTATTGAATTTATAAACTTTAAGCATTTTAATTCTGATGCGCATTCACCTGAAAGGAGCTCATCAAACAGGTGGGAGAGTTAACGAATGGGCTCGGTTGCCTCCACAACTTCAAAAACTGAAGAGCCAGGAACTACAGAGGTAGCGTATCACCTGAGCAGTGTGAACTCTACAGGACCCCCGGTGTTCGGTAGGTGGTTCCCGACGCCATAGCAGCAACGACACTATTTGGCAAAATTCGCATTGAGTAAAAAAACAAAAGTGCAACCAAACAGATACCTCCAGGTATCAAGAGCCACCGCAAAAATCTAGGAGGCAGTGTGACCGAGCCCTCTTTCCCGAGGGAAAGTGTCAGGAGCCGGGTAGTCGAAACTACATGCCACGTCGTGGGGGCATTCGACTGCGGAATCCTAGTTTTGCACACGCGCTCGCGGAGCCAAACAAAGAATTATTCCATTGCATTTCGTATGTCCGTCCAGCTCTGCCCGCTGAGTTAACAGCCACATTTCTCACCGACGAGTACTTAAACCCGTGAGGGTTGTTTAGTCGCCGGAGCACCTTTCGGAACATACTAGTGCAATGAACTCTCAAGATAAACCAATTTAAAGTCTGGGGGGAAATTTTTTTTTTTCAAGTTTTTAAAAAAGCCATCATCTCAACTCTGTATGTGATCTTAAACCAGCCGAATATCGTTGACGTTACACGGCCGAGGTGTTTTCCATAGCCTACTTGAGGAACATGTTCGAGGCGCACATCTCAAACCCAAAGGTTTGCTTGTGTGGTCCCCGCAGGGATCTGAACTGAATTATTCGCGCTCAAGTTCCTCGTTTGTCAGGAAACGGGGCCGTCACGAGCTTACACCATGGACGAGGTAAGAAGATCCAGAGAGAGATGGCAACATTTAAATTAAAACTTACAAGATTTAATGAGAAGAAATTACACTGAGGGGATAAGTTCTTTTTCGTACGTTGGCACCGTTAGGTTTCAGACCAAGAACACAGGAAAAATGAGTAGAGAAAATTTCTTGGCCGTACGTTGGCACCATTAGGTTTCAGGCCAAGAAAAAAAGAGCAAAGATTTATAAGCATAGAGAGAATAGCCAAAAATATTACCCATCCTTTGGCAGGAGTGGGGATATGAATCCCACTAAAGCACAGGATCGCTGGATATTTAAAGGCTCAAGAGCAAAAAGTAAAAGTTTGCAAAAAAAAAAAATTTTTTTCCTGCTGTTGCTTTGTCTGAAGAAAACGGAAAGCCAAAAATTGTAAGTCCACACGTTTCCTATCATTAGCGCTGGACTTTAACTTTTTCACACATGGCAAAAAAATTCCAAGTCCCAGCACTTTCCTTTAACAACGTTGGACTTCAACTTTTTCACGCGAGTCAGAATTTTAGCAAAGATTTACCGAATTGGAATTTCAAGCAAGCAAGCATTATGAGAGACCCATACTTACCCATCCGACGAGGCTCGTGTCCAAACAGCAAATGAACAAATCTCGTGTTGAGGTATATTTATAACCTTCCAACCAAAAAAAAAAAGATTTTGTTTAACTGTAACCGCAATGACTACGTGACAAGATCAGCGTCTGCTAGTTTCAGTTTGCATTTCTGGTGTATTAAGCGTAATTGACATAGGATAACATGGGAAAATGTTTACTGTTGTGATCCTATGGGGGGTAGGGTCTCGATATGGAATATTTTTACTTCATATGAGATGTTCTCATAAGAAACAATGGTAAATTGGAGTTTTACCTATAGCTTGGGATCTATGGGGGTTAGGGTCTTGAAATTTGATATGAAGGTACCCCTTGGGTTAACATACCCCCCATGGTAACCCCTTTGGGTCTAAAAAATAAAAAAAATGTTAATATCTCGGCTGTTTACAGTCCGATCGCCTCCAAGAAATTTTTTTGAGGGGTGATCCCCGGGGGGTGGGGTCAAGGTCAAATTTTCAATCGTCGATATCTCGGCTCCTATGGGACCCAGGTATATGCTATAACCACTCTAATGACTCGTCTCGACGAGACGAATGTCACTGTACCATCGGGGTCTTTGTACCACTTTTGATACTCGAGTACAAATTTTTATTTTTCATGCAAACGACACGAAACTCGGTAGGTATATAAACCCAGTCACTCTGCACGCGTTGACATAAATTAATGTTCCGTAGGTTCCGTGCAAAAGTCCAAAAAAGTCTGAAAATTTCAAACTTTGAGGGGCCCTAATTCCTGTATTCCTCAGTGACGGATTCACCACCGACCGGTATTTACTCGATATTTAATGTTCTATCCATCGATACTCGAACCGGGTCTCTAGGTGCCATAGGGACCGAGATCTGGCAGCAGCACTTAATTTTCAATTGCGAATTGCGTCCAAACTATTAACGCTACGAGCATGAAACAACAACCATCGGATTTGTCTCGATGCAAGTTTTAAAAAGATAAAACTTTCATATCTGTATCTGGTCCAGAACCAAAGTTCCAATCTGGGTCCGACTCTCGTTAAAGTCCGATACCCTCATAACTCGGCTCCTAATGATGAGAACAACTCGAAATTGAAACCGAAGACACGTATCTGGAAACTAAACTCAAATGACCTCGAACCAGGTCTCTAGCCATATTTGGTGACACGACCCATATGGTCACCCAAATGATCGGTTTCCGGGCTCCCGAGAGTCACCTATGGCCCCGAATCGCTAGATGTTTTTTGCATTCATCTTTATTCGTAGAAACGATTCTCGTAATGCATCACAAAGGATTATCGAGCAATAAATTAAACATTTCATAAAACCGAGTCGAGTGCACGTTTCTGAGATGTACGGTCCACCTATGACTCTGAACGAAAAATTTTTGTTGTCTGCACGACAAAACTGGGTAAAGCATATGAAATAACGCATAAATTATAAATATTAGTACAAATTTAACACTTTTAAATGCCATACAAAACGTACCATCAACGAGATGAAAAAAATCTTTCAGAGGAGAACTAGACAAGTGAAAAAAAATTTTTGTCGTCGTTGTCTCCTCTGAAATTTTTTTTCTTCCTTGACCGTTTTCTGATTGCAGTTTCCCCGTACCATTTCCCCCCCCCTCATTTTCCAATAATGTGAAATTGACTTTAACATTTCTTTCTGTTCCCGTGTCCGCTTTATGAACCAGTCTTTGTGCAAGATTTGACTGCAACTCTTTTCCATGTTTGCTTTTTACTCTCGTTCAAACGTTTTAATTTCAACCACGAGACTGCCGCACGTTACATTACGTTATGTTTTGTTTTCCGGATAAAGTTTTCGTTTACAGCGTTGCAAGATTGGCTCTTTAGCGATCAGAAAAATGGGAGAGAGTCGATACGAGACTTGTCGTATCGACTCTCCCCCATTTTTGGGGGGAATCAGTTTCAGTTCACAATTCCTGCCTGCACAAAGGACTGGTCGTGTCTTCTAGCATCCATTTTTCCAAGCACGACCTGTGAAACTTGTGTCCGCAGGTCGTAGTCACCTCGTGGATGGATAGTGGTATTTAATGGCGCAAAAGCCTTATTTGACCATACTGCACCAGTCATATGGTTTGTATTTGTCTGGGATTTGGGGCCAAATAGCCATGACCAGTCATATGTTTAAAATATAAAAAGCATTTTTATGTAAAAATCTGTAAAATTAGAAACTGATTAATAAGATTTCAAATCCATGTACCCGAACATTTTAAGAAATTGGCAACAAGTAGGAATTTTAAATGAACTGATAAAAACCAATGGCTTTTAAAAATTTAAAAAGGTTTTTGTGTGGACGTTCACCCACCAGCATCTGCATGTCTACTTTTGATGCATTGAAAAATTGTAAACGAGTAAGATCAAAATTGGGACATTCAATTAAAAGATGAAAAACAGTTGAAATCACTTGGCATCTAGAGCAGAAAGGAGCTCTATCACCGAATAAAAGATGTTTATGAGTGAAACGAGTGTGACCAATGCGGAGTCTAGACAATTTGACGTCCAACTCTCGCACTGGTAAACAAGGCCAGGATGAAATGGTAGGTTTTATACTATGAAGTTTATTATTAATACTATTATTCCACGATTCCTGCCAGCGGGAATATAGACGATGTTTAAAAATATTTTTGGCATCACAGAGTGGGATGTCTCACTTTAAAAGCAAAGATTCACTCTTTGCTGCATTATCCGCCAGGTCATTACCAGCGATTACATTATGACTCGGAATCCAAAAAAATATTATCCTATATTCCCTGTTTTTTAAAGTTCGTAGAAGGTCAAGGGTTTCCACGGCAACTGGGTGAATCTGATTATTACAACTGGAAAATATTTTCAATGAACTCATACTATCAGTATAGATACAAAATTTACGTTCAGAAGAAACTGAAATTTTTTGAAGAGCATATAAGATGGCTAATAATTCAGCAGACGAAACAGAGAGGAATCTAGACGGTAACTAAATGCAACGGGGTCAAAAACAATACCACAACCAACATGATCATCTGATTTCGAACCATCCGTAAATATTTTTAAGTAATCTGAATGCTGACAACAATGAGAATTAAATAGATTCTGGTAGATAATAGGTGCAGTGTCCTGCTTCTCAAACCCAGAAAAGGGATTTAAAAAGGAAAACTGGGGAATATTCCAGGGAGGAAAGAAAAATGGATCGGTAGTCTGGATTACCTTGTCATGAAGCTCATAATCACGAAAAGTCAGTTTAACTCTTTCACAGAATGGAAGAACGTGAGAGCGACGAGCATTATAAAGTCTCCGGAGACTAACAGAAAATACTAATGAACACAAAGGATGCTTCGGAATCAACAGGGCTCGAAGATAATATTGGACAGATAATTTTTCCCGCTTTAGACTTAATGGCACATAACATTCAGACTATTAACTGGGGAGGTGCGAAATGCCCCTAAGCTAATTCTCAAAGCAGAATGGTGTATAATATCAAGCCTACGTAAGACCGTAGGACGAGTAGAGCCATACACCATGCTTCCATAATCAATAGGGGATAAAATCATTGCTTGGTAAATTCTGAGCAAGGAAGTTCGATCAGCTCCCCAAGTGGTTCTGGACAATACCTTGAGAATGTTTAATGATCTGTCACACTTCTTCCGAAGATGTAGAACACGCGGAAGGAAGGTGAGTTTACGATCAAAAAGTATCCCCAAAAACTTTATTTCGTTTACCACAGGAATGGAAGCATTACAAATCTGAATTTTGGGTTCTAAATGAATACCCCGTTTTCTACAAAAGTGGACGCATTTACTTTTTTCTGGTGAAATCGTATGTCCATTTTCATTACACCAATCTAAAAGTTTGTTTACAGCAACCTGCAGCTGCCGCTCAATCAAATGTATATTGTTCCCTTGGCAAGAGATCTGTAGATCATCCACATATAATGTAGCTTGAATAGATTTAGGTAAAACATTAATTATTTGGCTAAAATGGACAGTAAAAAGAGTAACACTTAGAATGCTACCCTGTGGAACACTTTCAGTTTGAATAAAATTATTTGAATAAACATTTCCCATGCGAACTTTAAACGTTCGACAAGATAAAAAGTTTTTTAAAAAGATGGGTAAATTTCCTCTAAAACCAAAGTTAAAAAGTGTTGAGAGTATGCCGTGACGCCACGTACGGTCGTACGCTTTCTCTACATCAAAAAAAAAATAGATACAAGATGATTTTTTCTCACAAATGCATTGCGTATTTGTGTTTCCAGAAAGACGATATTGTCTATAGTAGACCGTCCTTTACAGAAACCACTTTGCAACAAGGAGATACAACCTTGTTTTTCTAATTCAAAAGTCAGTCGAGAATTGACCATACGTTCTAAAGTTTTACAAAGGCAACTCGTCAAAGCTATGGGTCGGTAGTTCAGAGGATTGGATGGTTCTTTGCCGGGTTTTAGAATTGGTATGACAATAGCTTCGAGCCATTGGGAAGGGAACTTCTGTTCAGTCCAAATTCTGTTGAATAACAACAACAGGTTGGAAAGGGAAGTGGCATTCAAATGGCGGAGCATATTGTATGTAATGCCATCTGGTCCTGGATTGGTATAATGAGATTTAGATAGTGCCTTTTCGAGTTCAAACATTTTAAATTCACAGTTATAGGAAAATATGCGGCCTTCATTAAAAGGCAAAGGCAAGCTTTCCGCGGGATTCTTTATCGCCAGGAACTCAGCACTATACGAATCTAATGCAGAAACTTTTGCAAATGCTTGACCAAGTATATTGGCTACTTCAAATGGGGCGGAATACATCGTATTTCCTGTATTTAAAACTGGAAGAGAAGCTTCACTATAAATACCATTGGCAGCCTTTACTTTTTTCCACAACTGTTTACTAGAGGTAAATGATGTAATAGATTATACGAATTTAATCCAGGAATCTCTCTGAGCTTGACGGCGAACTCGACGAGCCAACGCCCTGGCTCTTTTAAAAGCAATGGGATTTTCAGTTGATGGATACCTCCGAAAAATGTTCCATAATTTTTTTGCATCTTGTGGCTGTCGCGACAGGCCTCATTCCACCACGGTCTGAGGAACTTCCTGGGACGTGGGGAAGTCTTTGGAATAGTTGCATTTGCGGCGGTTAATATGGTGTCAAGAACAAGTTGCATTGCTTCCGTGATGTCATTACTGGTGATCATGATCTCGGTGATATCGGCCAATTGCGAGAAAGTACTCCAGTCTGCCCGCTGGAATAGAAAACGCGGAGAACAGGGAGTCCCACCACTACTATCAGCATGGGAGACAATAATAGAGAAATGATCACTGTTATGTAGATCTTTGCTGACAGCAAAGTTCAACAAAGGCAAAAGTTCAGGAGAGCAAATGATTAGATCGAGGCTATGGAAGCTACGTGTGGGTTCGTGGAAGTACGTTTTCTCATCATTATTGAGCAAACAGAGACAATTATTAGAAATAAATTGTTCTATCAGTTGCCCACGAGAATTTGTACTATTCGAACCCCATAAAGTGCTATGACCATTAAAGTCACCAAATAAAATAAATGGTGAAGGAAGATGGTCCACAAGGTTATCAAGATCTTGTTGACGATTGACATCGTGAGGTGGTAAATAAATGCAGCAGACTGTGATCAAAATTCGTGAGTGAACTTGAACAACTACAGCCTGCAGAGAAGTGTGCAGTTAGAGCGGTGCACTCGGATATAAATTTGAAGTGAAAATACAGACACCACCAGAAGGATGAGATGTGTCTGCATCTTTGCGAGCACAATTATAACCGCGAATTTCGATGGGGATGTTAGGCGTCCAGAAGGTCCAGTAAATTATTATTCGTGCTTTCGGAAATATACATCAAGCATCATATATATATATCAAGTCATCATATCATCAAATAAATATCAAGTGATTATTGCGAAGGAGAAAGAGAGAATGTCGTGTCTTTCGTCTGTCGTGTCTGTCTGTAAATAATATAAAAATCAAGAATAGGATAGTTTCATGTATTTATATCTACAAAATCAACACTATTTAAATAAACTATTAGCAAAATCGGGGTAGATTAAAAAATGACCATTCAGGTCTAGGATTAAATACGACAACAGCCGTTTGAAATAGCAGCTAGGATTACACATTGGATGTAAGCGGGAATTTTTCTATAAGCATGGGTTGGTGGTTAATTTGGGTTTTTTGCCACAAGACATTCTTGGCAACACTGCGCCATTCTTATGGTAAAAGATAAAACATTGTTAATGTTTGAAGCTTCGTATAAAATTATATTTTGTTGTAAAAATTAATGTGAAAAAGCTAAAACAGACTGAACAATTAGAAAACTGTGGTAAACCTTTACACGAATTGGGGGAGCATTCTAAAAAAAGAGAAAAAGTAGACGAAAAAGGTTTTAACTCTTTCTTGTTGGCAGAGTATGCTCAAAAAAGAGATATCACTAACGTATGCGAATTAATGTCTTCTTATTCGCACTTCGCAAATCTGCATTGCTCTTTCAAAGAGCTAACAGATGATCATAATGAGGATCATGAGAATCATTTTGAAAACGCTAGAAAATATGTAATGATTTCTGACCGAAAAAAAATTGCGAAAAATGCTGTAGAAGTTGTAAAAGCAGAACAATTCATGAACTGTGCAGTTATTTCAAATCAAGAATTATTAGAATCAAAATGTATAGAGCTGTGTAATGATCTCATTATTGGGAAAAAACAGGATATATTTAAGGAAAGTATGCATAATGCATTGTTTTTTTTTCTCATGTAACATGTCAGGATCCTGCTGTAAAAAAGAAATATTTCAAAATGTTTAGAAATATTGTATACAGCTATACTGTAAGAGCCAAAAAAAGGTATACTGCTATTTCTGGAGATTTCATCTGTGGGAAAACCTCTGTAGGATATGCTTTCCTAGCTCTATTCACAGGAGCAGCAATTAACTGCAATGTGGATTTTCAAAGGATAGGATTCTTTCTTGGAGAAGCAATTAATCAACGTTTCACACTTTTCGACGATTGCTCCAAAAAAGGAATGAAAAATCTGGATGAATTAGGAGATCACCTTGATGGAAGAATCCCAGTGTTGCTGGAAAAAAAGAACATGCAGCCAATTAGCAAGTTTTCTCTCCAGGAATAATAACTTCCAATTTACGATTATCCAAGAACCTTTGTATGAGAGTTCATTCTAGAACGATTTGACCTGAAACATCGTCCATACAAAATGGAACATAATGTTCTTTTCCTAGTATTGGCCATGTGGAATCTGATACCAGTTGAGTCATGGTTTTTTAAAGATACGAATGATGTTAAAAATTCTTGGAAAAAAGCACATGTTATGGAATGCTCTATGTGTAAATTAGTTGTTAATACGTATGATTAACATTTTGTTTTTATAAAGGGGTGGGTTTTTCGTTTTAATAAAGGGTGAGTTATTTTTACTTGTTATATGACGTTTACATTACATGTCATTTAAATTTCTCTGAAACTATTAGAACAATAAAGATATAATATCGTCTAGCCAAATTTATTTGAATTAGATTATAACAAAATATGGTAAAGTTTTGTAACATAATTTAGAAATATTTTAGTATAAAAAGGCACAAAAGCTGAATTCCAATTCATTCTTATTCAATTATTGAATTAAAGAAATTAAAATGGCAGTTATAAATATCAATGATATTGACATCAACGCCATGAGGGAGCTTTACAGTTTGTAATTTTTTAGTATATTTAATACTTTATATATTAATGTGTCTTTCATTCTAACTTTAAAATAATATAAATGTTGGTGTATAATAATGAAAATACTCACAATATAGCTGTACTTGTATTAAGAATTAGTTTTTGAAATATTTTTCTTAAAATTTTTATATGTGAACATTTCAAATATGTTCTAAAATATCTTTTATTATTACAATTTGAATGTTATCTTTTTTCAAAATTTGAAATATTATTTTAACAAATTTCTCCTGCAGAAAATAATATCAAAAATTGAAATATTAGTTAAATTTTCTAATACTTTATATATTAATGTGTTTTTCATTCGAACTTTAAAGTAATATAGATTGTGATGAAATAAGTGAAGATAATATAGATGAAACACGAAATGAAGATAGAAGATGTAAGTTTTTTATATAAATAAATATATTTTTAACTATTAATCTAATTTTTTAATTTTTCAATTTCAATATAAATATAAATGTTTATCTGTAAAACTTTTATGTTTTACCTTTCTTCAAAATGTGATATATTTTAATGTTTGTATACTTCTTATACAGTACTTTACCGCGTATATAAATATAATATTTTCGAAAGTTGATTGTATTTAGGGAATTTTATATTGTCTAGTAAAAATATTTGCAATTTTAAATTTTTTTATTGAATTGATCTATATTATTGTAATAATTAAACAAATTTATTCCTTGTATTAAATATAGTAAAATATAATCGAAATTATAATCTTTTTTTTTCAGTCAGCCAACTCAGTAAATCTGCGAAAATGAAATATCAAACCGAAGTAATGCAACTCTACAAATACTATTTAAAACATAAGTAAGTATATATATTTTACTAATTATAATTGTAAATTTGATAATATTGAAAGCTGCATGTTTTTCTCTTCGATAACAGTAAAATTTGCACGGCGAGCATGCTAACCCTAAAGTAAGAGTAATTACGATCATTTTCACCGAAGGGTTGTTTTTCTTTTCTTATTCGTTCGCAAAGTGCTAAAAGCTATGCTATTCATAACGTAATACAATAAAAACAAAAGTTTATTGTTAAGATACTTGAATACATGTTAATTGTAATATTATTTATTGAAGAACAAACTTTGTTACTTTATCCATTTTACATTTTTCATATTTGAATGTATTTATTGGAATAATTATTTTCTAAATTTTATTACCAAAGCCTATATATGTTGTAAAATATCATATGTTTTTAATGTAATATATTCTAAAAAAGTATTATTAATAATATATATAATATTATTTATTGATGTTTTTTTCAGAAATGTGAATGATATAACAATATCTTATCACCAGTTAAAAGCCCTCAATAAATTTGCAACCTAAGTCTACAATGTTTATGTAAAAAAAATAGTTAAAATTTAATTTAAAAAATTTTTTGAAAAAAAAGTTTATTACATATTTCGAAAAATTTTTTACACGAAATTACAAATTTACATTTTGCATTTTTACACAATTCTTACACGAGACGAAGTCTCGCAAAGCAAACCAAAAACTCATAATTGAAAAGACTTAGGTGAAACAGGCCCCCGGACAATTTTCACTTATAAGTATTACATTGTGAACGCAAAAGGACAAAACATTTTAATTAATATATTGAATGCCGAACTCTCCAATCAAAAGGAAAGTTTAATCAACGCAGAACTCATAAAGGAAATGACGAAATTGATGATTGCTTAATTGATAAAAATATTTCACATACAGCATCCTTTAACCACCAAAACATTGTAAACTTTAGAAGCAGTGGTCGAAGGAAATAAACAGAGAGAAATTGCGCAACATACATTACAAAAATACAAAAAAAAAAAAAATGCCAAAGCAAAAAGCCTATAAGCAAATTTTTAAAAATCTACTATGAGATTAACTGTTCATCGCCATCTGGATACATTTTCGACAGAAAATACTCGATTTGACACATGATTTGTTACTGTAACCATTCGGCATTCAAAAAACAATAGCCATTATTCATGCTCAACGTTTACAAATATGTCTAAACCCAGGGTCCAACAACCATCCGTTTCACACATTTGGTCATAAATAAGACCTCCCACCCACTGGGGGACCACAATCCCCCATCGTCTGCAGACGTCGGAGAGCTTCCCGCAAAATGCCGGCAAAAGGGGCAAATATCAAAGGTAAGGAAAAACTGCTCAGGTTACGGGGCAGTCAAAGAAAAGGGCCGAAAGAAAAGAACTGGGACTCAATTAGTTTTGAGGGTTAATTTGTTTTTATCAACTATGCAAAGCAGTTGTGTCCCTCAGTTTCTTGCAATGGAATGGAGCAACGAAACTGTTATGGAGTTTTTAGATTTATACGAGTTGGAACCAATAATGTGGAATCCACGGCATGAGGGCCATAAAAATCGTGCCCAGATGCATGATGCCTGGAGGAGAAATTCTATGAGCATTGAATGCTCATTGGATTTGTTAAAAAAAAAACCTGATGTCCACATTCAGGAAATTAGCAATGAAAGTGAGGGAAAGTGTACGGACAGGGTCCGGAACAGAGGAGATAAACAAGCCTGAATGGTTTGCATTCCAAAAAATGCAATATTTCCTGCATTCCGTGTATACGCCACGGAGCACAAAATCTTCCGAGGTAAAAATTCATTGTCTTTCCTTATTAATTTATTTCAGTTTTTTCTGATATTTGCAGTGACTCTTATTTAATTTGGTTTATTAATTTAACTGTAAAAATAATTATAATTATGCCAACAAAGAAATTTAAATTAAGATTAGAAAAAAAAATGTGACAACTAAATTAGTATAACAGAAAATATATTATTTTTCTCCATTATTAGTATAAATTTTTCAAGTAATTATTCAATTCCGCAACAAAATAAGCAAACTTTAATGGCTCAGAAAAAAATTCTTATGCATTCTGCCCTTGCGATAAACTTAAAGCCACGCCCATCCATTACGCAACTTAATGAATACTGATTTCCTCCTCATACATGGCAAAGCCAACATCTGAACTAGAACGAGTCTGATTCCGTAGTATTGCCTCCTCAAAAGAATTGCTTTGGTTATCTGGAGCAAAAGCCACATTTCCTCCCCAAACGGATAGCAGATGAAAATTCTGAAGCCGTGGTCCCACGGTGGGCAGTTTCACCGATTTGGTCATAAATTAGACCTCCCACCCACTGGGGGACCTCACTCCCCCATCGCCTGTTGGCCGCCTGCAGACGTCGGAGAGCTTCCTACAAAATGTCGGTAAAAGGAGAAAACATCAAAGGCCCGGATAATCTGCTCGGGTTACGGGGGAGTCAAAGAAAAGTGTCGAAAGAAAAGAACTGGAACTAAATTAGTTTTGAGGTTAGTTTGTTTTTATGAACCATGCAAAGCAGTTGTGTCCCTCAGTTTCTTGCAATGGAATGGAGCAACGAAACTGTTATGGAGTTTTTAGATTTATACGAGTTGGAACCAATAATGTGGAATCCACGGCATGAGGGCCATAAAGATCGTGCCCAGGTGCATGATGCCTGGAGAAAAATTTAAAATTCTATGAGCATGGAATGCTCATTGGATTTATTTAAAAAAAAAAGAAAACCTGATGTCCACATTCAGGAAATTAGCCATCAAAGTGAGGGAAAGTGTGCGGACAGGGTAAGGAACAGAGGAAATATAGAAGCCGGAATGGTTTGCATTCAATAAAATGCAATCTTTCCAGCATTCCGTGTATACGCCACGGAACACAAAATCTTCTGAGGCAAGAAATTCCCTGTCTTTCCTTATTAACTTATTTCAGTTTTTTCTGATATTTGCAGTGACTGTTATTTAATTTGGTTTATTAATTTAACTGTAAAAATAAATATAACTATGCCAACAAAGAAATTTATATTATGATTAGAAAATAGTTGCTATTTATATGAACTTGTGTAATGAGCGATTAAGATTTTTAAAAAATATGTCACAACTAAATTAGTATAAAAGAAAATATAGCATTTTCCTTCATTATTAGTATAAAGTTTTAAGTAATTATTCAATTTTGCAACATTATTAGCAAACTTTAATGTCTAACAAAAAGAAATTGTAGCTTAACCCATTGAAGAGCGGGTCATTAAAATTTTGCACAAATTTCTTATGAAAATCGCAGTAATTATGAAAAGTTCAGGTTAATAAACATTTTTATTTTAAATATATATAGTAATAAAAAGTAGAAGCAAGTGCAAATTAATACAAAATATCAACTAAGAATAAGAACTATCTAAATAAAATGACAAAAATATACATTCACAATTAAATTAAAATTGATAAATATCAAACAAAAAGAAATAAAGCTCTGGAAATGATATGAGACCGGAAAGCTGTTTACTTCTGACTGCAGACCGTTGAAACAGCAACACAGGCGGGGGTTGCACCGCCAAGGGAGTGGTGACAATTTTATGGTCACATCGGTGAAGGGATCGCGTCGTGGGACCCCGGCTTGAGATTGATTCGATACCTCAAGGATAATCAAGATAAGTTTAGATTTTAAGAACACTGTATCCAAGAGTCATATCCTATATATCTATTTACTTATTTTTATTATTACTTAGCATTTATTGTGCTGTTTTATTATGTGTTTTTTTTTCATTTATTTCCTCACTTCTAATTTTTTGTTATTGTTTTTCTAAATTTTATAATCGCAAACAAAATGTACTGCCTCTTTAGGTAAAGTTTTCAGTTTATCTCTGATGGTTTTCTTTCTATGCCAAAGATAGTTTCGATTTTATTGAAATCAATATTAAAATATCCTAACGAAACTTCTATCAATAAAAATCAGACGTCGAACAAAAATCACTGGAAAGGATGGAACAGGGACCTCTTTCCCTGTATCTCCCACTTCATACTCATTACGTTGTTTAAATAACCAGAATAATATAGTTGAACTTGCATGAAGAGGTGTTATGGTTTGGTTTTGTGTAGTTTATTGGCGCAAGAGCCATGTCCGGATATGCTGCCCCAATCAAAATGTAAAAGTATAAAAGAAATTTTAAAAACCTCATTTGTTAAAATATAGCGCAAATGCGCAGACAAAACTGCATAAGACTTGTCTAAAAATGGTTATAGAATCTATAAAACTAAGACCATGTGTCATGAAAATCTGATAAAACGATAACAAAACCAAGAACACAAAAAAGCGGTGTTGTGTCATTTCAGAAGAGGACAGGATGGGGGAAAAATCCAAATAATTCATCTGAGCATCAGAAAGGACAAAAAAATATACAACGAAAGTTTAGCTTGAGAGTAGAAAGGCAAACAAGATGCAACGAACGTTTG
>JAPMOQ010028555.1:0-32338 GCA_026543055.1 Argiope trifasciata | reverse complement strand
AATTTGCTTCAACCTCATATTCTAATAGATTCACTCAGAATGTGCATCATACCATGTATCCTTCCCTCCTCCCCCCTCAAGAAACCTAAACAGGATATGTGAATGAAATGTAACTGTAACCGTTTTCTGGCACACCACGGTAGCAATGTCGAATAAAAAAAATGAAATCCATCTGAAGCTTGCTATTATTTGCTTCAGGAAACTGGTAACCTTCAGGCAAAAGTTCCATCAATCACGTCAGTGGAATGAATCTTCGATAATTTTTTCCCGCGCTTTGAAAACGGAACTAAATAATAGCGGAAGCGTGGCAAGAATTGGGAGTAATATGTTAACGCGCGCGCGTGTGTGATGTCTTTTTCAAAATGTGTGAAGTTCAACTATTGTTTTCTCTATCGCGAAAGATGGTGGCCCATTTTTTGGTAGCATGCTAGAAGTCACGATGTCGTTTGCTAAATTATTCTCTTTTTTGTTATTTTTATTCGAAAAGTTAGATAGATGATTAAGCAAAGAAAAACTGGTGCACTTTAAAACATGAAAATTCGACAAAATTATAAACTCGTGTTCGAATCTTTTTTTGTAGGAAACTTATTTTTTTATGGCGTGTGTAAAGTTGAAAACTTTAAATTTCACTCAGTAAGCATATTGATGATACAGAATAACTTTATATATTCGGATTTGTTGAAGAAAACAATTTAATCAATTACTTTGTAGCAGAAGAGGATAAAACGAACTAAGGAAATAAAAGAAATAGAATAGTTTTTGTTAATTTTGTAGTTTTCATAAAAAGTAGAAATCAACAATTAATCATTGAAAGTAATAATAACAAAACTTTTTATAGTCTATTTATTTCTTGAATGGGAAATTGCATTCTGCCATTAATAAAATAAATTAAGATGTAATTCATTATGAAATCTGATTGAAAAAAATATTTTAATACTTCCATGCTTAATGGATATTTTATTTTTCTTTAGATTTCTGTTACGTGTTAAGTTGAAAAGTTTTTTAAAGGTTAAATAAATGCATTACATTTGTATTCGTCATGGAAATATGTTATTTGGCAATTTCCTATAGTAGGAAATAAATTATTGTGAAACTTTTATATTTTTGAACTCGGAAAAAAAAATTATTTTCATTCAAATCTAAAATTCTTTTCGTACCTAATGATTTTTTACATGAAATGGTCTTGAGGGAACACGCAGCTTTGCATGAACACGATTTCACATAATTAGTCATATTGACTCTCTCAAGGTGAAATTTCTGAAATTTTCGTCTTTTTTTACAATGGGATTAAAAAAAATTTATTTAGACTTTTTTTGCTTAATTATTATTTATGATTTTCAGTTTATTTTTTTAATGGAATAAATGAAAAATTACTCCATTTTTTTCCTTATAGTTCGCCAATAAATATGTAAATAAATGAATATCTTGTTTAATAGAGAATGAAATTCAACCTATTTAATCTGATAACATATTATTTTTAATATGATACGATTTTCATAATATTAATTAACTTTGCAGTGGGAAAAAAATCTGTATTTGTAATGGTTCGCGTAAATATAAAAAAATCTGACAAAATGCTCTACAAAGTAGACTGGTGGATCTGAAACTTACCAAATTTGGTACTTTGCTACCTCTTGAAGTTACGACATAACAAAATTTTAATTAGATTGTTAAATTATATAAAAAGAAAATAAAACTGTTAATACTTTTCCTCATTAACTTAGTATTATTGCAAAGAAATAATTTGAATAGTATCTTGAAATTTAATAAATTGAAATGGAATCACATCGATTTTATCACGGTTCAGTTTTTTTTCTCTAATTTAATAAAATTTTTGACGTATTTTAAATATATTTTACAGCGATATTTTTTTTCTATTTCAGTACTAAATTACCACTCATTTTTATTGCAAAGATAACAAACACCTTTTTTTAGGTGTAATATAATTTAAGTGAATAAATAAAGATGAAGTTTATTATCATACTACGATGTTTCTGTATTCAAAATTGGGAGACGTCCAATCCAAAACGGATGTGCGGAAAGTTCTTACAAACATTCGGATACTAGTCTTCAAATCTGAGCAAATTAGACAGATATAGTAGGAACTTACATATTCCTTTCTTTATCTCATAAATTCTAACACTTTCGATAAAACATAATATAAAATTTACATTTAATAAGTGAGAATTTAGAAGCTGTTAAATCTACAATTATACCAGAATTTTACAAATACATGGTTTTAAAAAATAGCAGGGTTTAAAGAGAACAAAATGGAAATATTAAAGCAAAAGGCAGAATCCCAAACTTTAGATATAAAATAATAATTATTATAAAATGGTATAAAAATAAAAAAATATATGTATAAATAGGACAAATAATAAAAAATATTATAAGATAATATTAAAAATTTAAAAAAATATTTGAAATACTATAAATAATAGTAAGAAGAAGTAACATAGATACTGTTTTCGATATAAAGGACTGCCTTTTCATTAAATCTGTTCTCTATTCAGATATCCTTTTCCATATTCTGATACCAAAGATATGAGAAATTATTTTGACATTAAATTTTTTTTATTATGAGCAGCTTTAATTGAACGAGACTAAACTATATATCAGAACTTGGAAAACTAGATAGATATTTTTCTGTATAAAAATAGATAAAAGTGACATAAATTTGCTACTAAACGATCTATTTTATAGACAACCAGCGGGTGACCGAGCTCCGCTCGGAGAAAACAGGTATCGAAGCTAACTCGAAGATTTAAATTTTCAATTGTGATTTATCAAAACAATACATGCCATAAGAAAATTTGTGAAACCATTGGTGAAAAGATAACCGGTTAAACCTCGGCTTTTCATCGTCCACCAGCGATGTCATGTCTTGATGTTCCATTGGAAATCCCCATCTGCACTTCCATGTTTGCTGACCATGCACGGAGCGCTTGGGTTCATATCACCACACGGGTTATGGATCATCCATTTCGTGATCAGTTCCGGATCATCTTCTGGAAACTTTATAAGTTCGCCATATTGGCTATAGATGGCAGCACGTTACCGCTTGAAACCTATTAGCCATTATGGCGAACTAATAAAGTTTGAAAATATCCTATCTATAACTCCGAACTTCTCGACCGTAGCGCTTCAAAACCGGCGCCAATCGATTCCTCGTGGCCAAAAACCCCAGACCCCCAAGTTTACCGGAGTTTATTAATTCTGGGGCGATTTTCGACTTGGCAACCATTCCTCGTATTATGGTATAAGATAAACCGTTTCTTAATATCTTGCGGTTTGGATCCTTTTTTACTCTTTAGTATAAGCAGTATAGAAAATAATGACTATCAAAAAATTCGAACTCGAGATTTTGCCGAATCATCACATTTTAAACATCTCCGAGTTCAAAAAACACATTTTAAAAAAATGTAGCTTCTGTCAAAGACAAAGATAGCTCAAAATTTCTTTGAAAAAGACATACGGTCTTTACATCAAATATAAGGATTTATATCAAATTTTGAGTAAAATCTATTCAGAGGAACTCCATCTGACCTTCTATTTGAATATAAATTAACATAAAGATTTCAAACCGAAGAGGCTGAGATAGATAAAATTCAGTACATAGATTTAACATCTTTTAGTGTAGGTACCGGTCAAATTTTGAGCCGAATTCAACGACGATATGACTATCATATGCACTTTCAGAAACATGTAAACACGGCAGTTAAAAAACTCAGAGACTTAAATATATTAAATTTGTTAAGGATTTTATGACTATAAGAGCAGTTTTGTGTCAAATTTTTGTTTCGGTTGGTTGAAAAAAAAAAAGCGTGTTTAAAACACAAATTCAACATTTGGATATTATTAAAGCATGCCAGGGATTAATCGCCAAAAAACGTGCCAAGAATGACACAAGAGAGAAATTTTAAATTCACTCTAAAAAGTTAATATTTTGTAACTATTGTAAGGTCAAGTCTATTAGAAAATATGCCAAAATATTTTGGGGAGAATACTTTAACTTTAATTTTAATAAATTAATATCGGATTCCGTAATTACACAATTTTAACAAATTTGGCATGTATATCAAGTGAATATGAAATCAAATGAATATACCATATGAAAATTATGAGTCAAAGAAAACTGTAAGTCCAAATGTAATGATCAGTAAAAATAGATTATATTTACATTGCACACTTTAAAAGAAATATTATTGAAAGAGATCTTCAAGTATCATTGAACAATGAAAAAGAAAATAAAGAGTTCAACCAGAAAGTTTTCCGACTAGTTAAACGGAATCTTGCATGTTGTTGTATTGATTGATGAAAACTCTCTTCCCTTGTGTATTCGCATTTTACAATTTCAGATACAAGTTAATCTACCTAAATAACTAGTGCATAAAATTAGTTTATTTTTTTCAAATCCATTGCTTGTTTTTGTGAGAAATTAAGGCAACTCACGATTATTTCTATTTTAAGGTATTTTTAAATACCGAAACAAATTTAAGATAACAAATTAATGACAATTAAATTATCTGAGACCACAGATAAGTTTACATTTTAACTTATGTTTAATTACCATGTAGATCATCAATTACATTCTAAGAAAAATCAATTGTTTGAAGAAATAATACTTTAATGTGATTTTTTAAATATTTTTATATCGCCTACCAAGATCAACCCCTTCCCGTAAAATGACAAGTATAGCTCGTCATTCATTTTTCATGCCATATAGCATAATTACGAACTATACTCGTCATTGTGCTATGTGCTATATATACTCGTCATGCGACTCAAGTTACTGTTGACTATAATAATAAATTTGATTTAAAATTTCTAATGTATTGAATGCGGATGCCCTTTTATTATTTATGTTGATATCATAGATCACTATCATATATCGTTTGATTGTCTTGGTACAAGTTACTGTTAAACTATTAGTAGTCATTCTGATAAATTTGTTTATTTATTCTAATAAACATTTAGTCTGAACATCTGACTTACTAAATGCTAAACATGCAGTGAAATAAACACCTTTATGAATAAGAGTAATGTAAATCAAGAAGATCAAAGTGATTCAGAAAAATAAAAAATAAGCATATATTTAACTGATACTGATATTGAAACTAATGATAGTGAAATATTACCAAAAAGACGAAAACGCGCATAGTGACTGATAGATGAATTTTGTGAATACTCTGGTGTCGTAGACACATTATGAGCCTAAAATTAGTTTTTTAAAAATACCTGAGTGCCTTGAATAAACGCAAAAACTAGGGGCTAATCCGAAATCACTAGAGATTTTTGAAGAAATGTTGAATGCGAACTTACAAATTACAATTACATTCATACCAATAATATAATTTTAATAAGTAATTATAAATTAGTTAGAATTATAAAATAAACTAAGATTTCTTGAATAAAAATTAAATAGCTATTTACCCATAATTTTTGCAGTCTTAAATCTTACTGGAAAGGGTTAAATAACTTTTAATCAAATTATTTTTTCCAATTTTGATATATTTTAAACTTTAAATCTAGTTCTGTGAGACATGAAAGTTGAGATCTTTAAAAGTTCGAGAACATTCTTAAAATATGTTGTCACTAAAATCAATGAGACACAAACATTCAAAGCGAAAAAAGTACAAGGAAGATACCTGTTAATGATGCACAGCCGTGCAGTGATCCCATTTAAATGCTAATTGCTTTAAATTTGATCTAATTATAACTTTTAAACAGAAAATAGTAACAATCCCTTTGCGACTGTTGGTAATCATTGTACATCTTCCGTTTCAAATAGAGAATTTCAACTTAAAAGCTAACAATGCTTGTATAATTTGAAAAGAGCCCCAGATAAACTTTTTAAAACTTAAACTACAGAAATGGTGTTCCGAAATTTTCTAACATACTCTCTCCTAAAGATGTTATCACCTTCATCCAGCTCATTAAGGTATCCGACTATGTTAGAAGCATTGGCTATCGACCAGATTGGCGATTTTTTTTTAAACAAAAACTTTTCTTGTAGTTCAGACTTTCTTCTTTCTGAAACAGTTTATCTTCTCAAGGAAAATAAAGGTCTGACCTATCACCCATAGTAACATATTTTTTAGCTAAAATTTGTCTTCGCTTTTCTCTAAACTTTAATTTTCATAGAAATTCACCACCGTTAACATGACATCTCAAAAACTAATAGAGGTATTTACATAAAAGTTTCAACTCGTCTTTTAAATAATATGAGCAATGAAATGAATCAAGAATTTAATTGCTGGTGAAATATTTTTTCAATTATAGGTGTTTTTAGAAAAGTTAAGCTGTGAATTCATGGAGAAAATGTATATATACGTATATTTTTACCTATAACTTTTTTGCATATCAACATTTTTCTTAGATTTTGGTTCATTTCATTCATCATTAAATTCTATAACTTGTGTACAAAAAAATAGGATTGCTACATTACTATTTTGTGTAAGATTTTAGCCGTTTTGGATAAATTTCATTAAAATTTATTACACATTTTCCGATTTCTAAAAATATATTATATTTTCAAATAATTTTGTAGTATTTATAGTATTTTGTATTATAATTGACAATACATATAAAAGCAATACATATACATATATGTTTTAAATAGTTTTTAAAGAGCCCAATTTTGCATAACTTTTCCTTCGAACTTAGTCAGATACCTTAAACTGTGAATACCACGTTTCATCCGTCTGAATAACACAAATGCTCATATTTTTATTTTGAAGGTTTCACGCGTCCATAATTTTTCAAAATATAATAGAGAAAATTGCACTTGTGTTTTATTAGAATGTCATTGCCGAAAAATAGTTATAAAATATCAATATTTGTCGTGAATCTAGCATGTAATGTTTGGCATTACTATTTTTTGTGATTTATCATAACCATACGGTTTATACATATGCACCAAAATATCAAATATGTATTTGTGCCATACATATTTGATTCCTAACCATTGAAACAAAAAAATGGCATTCAACTACAATTTCAGCAACAAGATCATGTACAAATCGAATACATTCATTTTTTTAATTTTTACATTTTTAAGTTATTGTACTTGCATGCATACAAAAGCACTGATTAATAAAGGGAAAATTCTTTGACACATTTAGTATCAAATTTAATGCATATATACATCTTAGATTCTAAACTTATGAATCAAATTTCATCCATCTAGATCTTTTCTTTTGGTAGTTCGCTTGTAATAAGGTATCTACCCAAAAAGACTTCATCAGAATGGATTTCGTTAGAAATCTGGATGAAATCTACAGCTTAGGTTGTTAAGTTTGTAAACCGGATTTCATCTGTAGAGTTTTAGCGTTCACAAACAGAGACATGATTCCAAAAAATGTATTTTATTGACTCAGCTGAGTTTGAAATATAGAGATTCGACAAATTCTAGAATAAGAAATTTTTGACAATTGCAGTACTTTCTTTTTATATATGAGGCATTAAAAAATAATTAGAATTTTTCTAATAATGATATCGAGAACCTATTTGCTTCGCTAATATATTGATAATGAGAAAGAACATTGAGAAAACTAAAGAATAAGCTGAACGGAATATTCCCTATAGATACCCTCAGATATTAGAACATTCGGTGTTCTACTTTACCTTTTTTAAATTCTAAAATCAGAATTTTTTATAATTTTAATCAGATCTATATACAAAAGTTTTGAATATCAAATTTTGTCAAACTGAAATAACAAAATGTTGGTTTTCCTACCACATTTGAGGTTTCAGCATCATGAGTATTAAAAAAGTCAAAGGTTAAAACGATTAAAAAACGTTTAAATACTACACTGTTCATTCAGCTTATTTATAATATAGAATCCTTTTTAAATAATAAATCTATACACATATATATTTTAGAATCATAAAACAACATGATATAAAGCTTTCAAAAGGTTATTAATAAGTAATTTTGATTAAAAAATGTTTTAAAATTTAAGGATATTCGATTTTAATTCGAATCAATTCAAGTATTTGAAAATTCTAAATTAAATGGAAACAAAATATAAATTATATTGAATTATTTAAATTGTACTTTAAATTTTCACGCACAAAAAAAAGAGTTTGCAATGAGAAAAGTTAAAGCATTAAAATGAAGAAAAAATTAAAGCATCTGTGACTTGTAGCTTCGCTATTAGAGCCAGATATTTTTCAGAACAAGGACAGCGAAGAATTAATATACTCACTCAGTTCTTTTAACGTATACAGAATAGAAGAAACGTTCAAGATATGAATTCGAAAAATCGTATTAAATTTCCTGTGAAGTAGAAATTATTTTGTTGTCCAAAGAATATTGTAAAAAAATCGCCAACCAGTTGAAGACAGGAATTGGAATGGCGAATTATAAAATAAAACCAAGAATTATCAAAAAGTTCCAGCAAACGATTTCTGTAGCAAAACCATAAGTCAATAAAAATTTCTCATTTACGCTGCAAAATAAATTAATAAAATAAATTATTAAGTTAAATTCCTTAAAACTTTCATTAAGGTTTTTCCTTAGTGAAATTATCTTATTCAAAATATATTTCAATATTTAAATAAGTATTTATAATAAAAAAAAATCGTGTTAATTTAACAAAAAAAGGAGAAAAGAAAAGAAAGAAACTTCTGGCAATGGCAATTTATCTGTAATGTTTCTAATAAATCTATAGTCTAATTATTCGGATTTTAGTGAGGAATGTGGGAGAAAGTTTTGGAGAGACCAATCACTTGGTTTTCGACATAGTATTTTTTCTTCTATCAGTAGATTTGTTTCAATCCAATTTTAGTGAATAGTTTTGATTTTAATGTTATAAACATTATCCTGGGTAGAACATCTTGTGGCACAATATTATATGCTATTGTCTGATTGCATATTATATTGTTTAATATTCAACAATATTAAAAAAACATTATAAATATTAATGTCATACAGTATTGTTAAATGTATGCACGTATATATCAGGAATGGTAGGTGAAAGTCCAACTGCGAGGAAATAAAATTTCTCATATTATTATATATTTAACTAGAATATAATGTAAATAATTTGTATTTTTTCTTACTGCGCATGCATTTACGGAATTTGCTTGTTTTTGGCGAGAAAAAATCGATCAATTATCATAGATTAATACCGATAATTTTTGCTCTTTTTTCTTTCTAACGAGAAAGATTTTTTTTTCTTTTTATTTACCATTTTTTCCCTAGTATTCCAGTTTAGGTACTTTCACTTTTTTTTATTTCATCATGTTCTTTTATGTAGATATCCATCATTTTAATACGATACGGAGTGAAAAATAAAAAAATTCAGGGAACCCAAAAACGGCAATTTAGAGCGAAATATGGGATGCCAGAATCTAACAAAATTGTGGTAAACATAAATCAGCCCCTTTTTACCCATGTTCTTCCTATTTGCCGTCTTATAACTGATCGAGCTTATACCCGGCATTATATTGTGTTTACTGCTATTAGTGTTTCACAAGAAGTATAAATTCTAGCTAGAATTATATTTCTAGCCAGAAGTATAATTCTAAAAAGTTCCTCTTCTTCTAGCCAGAATTATACTTATTATAGAATTATAATTCAAAAGAAGTATAAATTATAAAATAAAACCAAGAATTGTCAAAAAGTTCCAGCAAACGATTTCTGTAGCAAAACCATAAATCAATAAAAATTTCTGATTTACGCAACAAAATAAATAAATAAATAAAATCAATTATTAAATTAAATTCCTTGAAACTTCCATTAAAGTTTTTCCTTTGTGAAATTATCTTATTCAAAGTATATTTCAATATTCAAATAAGTGTTTTTAATTTTTTTAAAAATTGTGTTGCTTTAACAAAAACGTTCTTATGAGATTTCAGTTGCCAACAGAAAAAATAGAACAATGAAAAAATAAATTTAATTCTTATTCTAGGAATCATTCTCATTCTAATTCTTTTCAGAGTTTCTCATTTTCTTTTTAATGTTCCATTGACATTTCTCTAATTTGTAATGAAATAGTTTTTATTTCTAAAAGTTGTTTCAAACAATGCTCTGATACGAGATTTATTCTAATTTTTAAACCTTGTTAAATAAATTTAGCATTATAATGATTTTATTGCTATAAGTGTTTCATTAGAGCTATAGAACTTCTCGCCTGCGTTGTTCTTATAATTCTTTTTGCCAAAAGAAAAGAATCAAATCATTTGCTACCAACGGAAAAAAATATGAAGATTTAATGGAAAAAAATAAATAAATGAATCTAATTCTTATTCTTATTTAATACAAAGAAAATTACATCCTGGAAAAGAATACAACTACGAACTGATTGGCCTTACTTTAATCACTTAATTAAGCAATTAGAGAAATAAAATGTATGGTAATTTCGATTGTATTCCTGAATTAATAGAGTGCGACATAAAATCACCTACTAATTCCAAAGTATTTACGATTTTGTTTATTACGACGATTCTTGTGATAGGATTTACCTTATTCACAAAGAAGAATTCTATTAAATCCTGCAAAACGTTTTAACCTACATTAGGTGAGAATCAGTTTATCGACAGGTGTTAAGCTGTTTCAAGGGCAAATGTTTCGCGGCCATTTACAACCAAAAAGAAAAAGGTCAAGAAAGTGTTCTTAAAGTATTTTAAAAGATTAGCGTTTTATGCTTTGAATAGTAACTAGGTGATAAAAGCTTTTAGATTTAAACTATTGAAAAATACGATGAAAAGAAATAAGTGATTATACAAATTACAGTATATTAAAGTTCCGTTTAAAAAAATGGCGGAAAGATGAAAAGTAGTAAACTGGTAGGAACTCAAAAGGAAATAAAGGTGAAATAGAAGGAAATATAGCAAAGGAAATCGGTGATTATAAAAAATAGAATAAAAGCGGATTTCTGAGTGTAAATGGCGGCAGCAAGAAAAATAATTCGAAAAGATGTGAAATCCTGAAGAAATAGAAGGTAAATAAGGAGCAATGGGTAAAAATCTAGCAAAAAAGAGAGGAAATTTTAATTTATTTTAACATTATATGAAGGCGTAAATAAAGGTTTCTTCTTTCCTCTATACTAAGTAAAACATAGACATAACTACATAAAACATAGACATTATAACTGTCAAAAATTCGAACTTGACATTTTGATAAATCTTTTCATTGGTATTAGGGGTATTTTAATAAGTCAGTAATAGCCTCAGGACTTTGGTGATCACTTTTGTCAAGTGAATATGTTATGCGGCTACGAACCTTAAGGTAGCGAATTCGATTCCCATTCAATTTAATCCACCACAAGCATATTATTAAAATTGTGATTTGCTGTCTGATAGATTTGTAACTGTAGTCTAAATATAGACAGATAAACGATCAATCCGTCAACTAATTTGACTTACTGATTGAAAAAAAAAGGAGTCTAAAATACATAATCAGTTTTTTTAAATTAAATTATGAAGTACAAATGGTTTATGTGCACGACATTGAAAATGAAAATCACAGCATTCGTGGCATTCATAGCCTTGCCAATTCCACTTCTGGCGCACTGTCTTTTTACCATCTCTATCACATTTTGAGCAAAAGTTCATCAAAGGAAGTCCGTCTATTTGAATATAAATTAACGCGATCATTACAAAAGGATAGCGAGATTTATATATGAAATTCAGTACTCAGATATAATATTTAGTGTGGATACCTGACAAATTTTGAGCCAAATCCAATGACAACGGTTTAACAACTTGTTGCACAATATTGTACGATATTAGATGATATTAAACAATACTGCGAATAGTGATCCATATCAATATTTCTGTGCTGCAGGGTAATGGGTTGAGTCTATGTAGGTACATGCGTTAGGAAGCATGTAAACGTTATATTGCTCATCAGCAGATTCTGAGTCGACCACATGTGGTGACATCTTAATAAGCCAGTGACTTGACCGGACCGTTGTAGAATGGATGTTACTGGACTTCAAACTAAAACATCACAGGTTCGATCCTTGGCGGAATTCAACCTCCATATTGGCTTAATTCCAGCCAACACAATTGCTACCTTGATGACCTCGGACGAACCTTCACACAAATGTCGTGGCGTCATCTACTTACAACAAACACAAAGTCGTCAGCCTCACTTGAGGCAGCAGCAACTCTCTTCGCTCGCCATTACGCTTGGCACTAACAAAATACTCACCTCGATGCCATAACGCTTGGCGCAATAAAAATCATTTGTCTCTACAAACTCACTGGTAGGGGAATATTATGATGGCATTTTAATAAGCTGGTAACAAGGACTTGACCGGAGCGATAGCTTTTGTAGAATGGATAAGTTACTGCACTTCAAACCCAAACATCACAGGTTCGATCCTTGGCGGAATTCAATCTACACATTGGCACAATTCCGCCAATACCATCGTCACACATATTTCGACTCCATCCTATTAAGGGACGAGACGTGGGACGAGGAGCGCATTTCCAGTATTCACTTTGGTATTGGATTTCTTTTATTAAATACTAGTTAATGTAAACATCCCCTCCTATCATCTTTCCTTTCACCCCGATTTCGACGAATCAAACCCATCCTAACGCATGCGCAAAAGGGCGAAGGGTTTTCCAATTCGGCGCTGAACAGTAATTCAAACACGCAATGACTTGAGTGTACCAAATTTGGTATGGGATTATGTGAGTACAGTTGCAATTTTGTGTAAAATAGGTGTTTCAACCGGCCAGAAAAAATGTGTCTAAAATACAAATTTGTTTTTTTGGATATTATTAATGGGGTCAATTCATAGTCACGTGTCATGTACCAAACAAACAGTTTGTGTCCAATTTTCAAGCATTCTGCGCATGTTGGAAAGTCTGCCGATAACGTTGATCCGATGCATTAATACTGAAGTTAAATATTACTCTAGTCGAATGATCATATAAATCTTTTAACATTAAAAAAAATGATATTTAGAATTATTTTCTCCAAATTTTTGTATTAATGTGATTTTATATCATATATTAAATGTTAACTAGTATTTTCAATGCAATTATTGTTTTGCATAATTAATTAATATGGCTTTGTATTACTTGCCAAGGATTAATCTCCTAAAAACTTGCCAAGGATGACACGAAAGATTAAGTTAAAATGTTAAATTTATATCAAAAGTTAATAGTAAGCAACTATGCTTATGCGATATATGGAGTTCTCTGGTATGACAAGTTTATTACCGAGCACGTGAGGAAGTTTTGGAGAGATCAAATCCCTGGTCTATAAATAAGATACCAAAATTTCTTGAAGATCTTGGAGCTGGTTAGCATTTTTTGGCTATTTATTGCTTGCGCCGTAAAAACAAACAATATGGTGACAAATCACTAGCGAAAACACGATTTCATATGATTTTATGAGAAATTTCATGGGCGTATAATATATAACATAGTCTGGTACTTTTCCATTATACCAGCGCAAGCGAAAAGTCGCCAATAATGATGCAACCAACGCCAAACGGAATATCGCCGCCGGTAACCTTTTGCCGCTACATTTTTAAAGAAAGTCGAGGCCATTTTTTGGCCTGCTCCAAAATACGATTGGGTGCTGTTGCCAAAAAGTTATCTTGGCGATATTTGTGTCGGTATAATGAAAAAGAACCCATGATCATTTTTTATCGATATTATAAGTGACATTAATAAATAAAACAGACAAAAAAAAAATAGAAAAGAACACTTCCATTTTGGGGTCGATCTTATTTTAGCTCACATTTGGCGAATAATAAGAATTTTTTGGCGAAAGGTAATAATTCTTTTTCCTTAACCTTTTAATTCAAATACTTTCGATTAGGCGAGATTTTGAAAAAGTCGCCAGAGGTGGGCTAAAATAGGATTTTACTCCATTTTTTTCCAGTCTTACAAGTTTCTTAATATACGTTTCTTTTCTTTACAGTTCAGCAGCGAAGACCTCAGAGCCCAAACTCGATCTGATGCTTGTCTCATCATAGGAAAAGACGTCACAGTGCCCTGGTTCCGAAGAGATCATGTCTGCGAACCTCATGGAGTTAAAAACGACACTAAATTGTCCGTTGACTTGTGCTGCAAGAATTTGCAACCATGCTGAGTGGATTGCAGCCTACAATTTAATTTATCTTATATAACACATTATTTGCCTTTCCCCACAGTTCAAATACCCAAGAGAATTCAGTTTTCTCATGGGTTCAGGCAAGATAAGGGAAAACAAATCTAAGATAAGGGAAAGGATTTCAGTCTGTGCCAAAATATATCAATAATTGATAGAATCACAACATGTATTACGTATCGCAGTAAAATGAAGGAAGTAAAGATTTGTGTAGTATCTTTTGAATAAGGTTAGATATAATGATAGTAATGGGAAAATTTCAGTTCAATCCTATAACATCTGTGAAAATACAAGTAAAGTTAATATGAAATGTAGAATTTAATAAGAAAAAATATCTTAGAGTATTGAAAAATAAGCAAATGATGGTGAGAATATGTACAAAATACAGAGCAAACAACAAGACTTAGAAAAGAAAAAAAAAAAAAAAAAATCAAAGTAACATAAGTTTCAAATTTTATTAAAAAAAATAAACAATTAGTCAATGTAAAAATTGTAACAAAGTAATGCAATTTATTAAAAAAAGGGAAGGAAGAAATTAAAATATTTCATTGGTCCATTAAATGTGGTATAAAGATTCCCAAATCTTTCCTCCTTTTACCTGCAAAAATTTTACTGATAATGTAAAGCAAATATACCACTAAATAACCTAATTATTTCTTACAGTAAATAATTTTTATTTTATCCGTCAAGTTTAAAAGTTTAACATATCAAAATAATTTTGATTTGATGCATAAATTGTTAACATCAATATTCAGTAACAGATAAGATATAATAATTATTTAATTTTGTAAGATAAATTATTTAAAAAAAAAAAACCCTTTGCCTACAATCCCAAATGCTTTTCATTTTGTTTGTTAAATCATAATACTCAGCGTTTTATTTGCACATCCCAAAATTAGTCAAATATATATACGAAATTAGTCAATTAAAGTAAAAGAGAGGCAAGTGCATTTAATATATCATAAAATAACACAACCTAAATGTATAAAGATTGAATAAATATATTATTTATTTAATGCCCTAGATTTTTTTGTAGATGAAATACGAAGATTGTTTAGTGTTCATTAAAATATCCTAATTTTTTTACTAACTATCCAAAAAAAGCAACATTCATACATAATTATACTATTTAGTTAAATGATCAATATTCAAATGAAAAAAAAATATTGGATCTTTATTTAGGAGAATAAAGTTTTCTTATAATTTATTTATTTCAACTCAAAACTTTTATGAATTAAGAACGAAAATATATCAATATATGTTCAACTATGTATCTTTTGTTCTTTTAAATGTATGCTGAATGCTCAAAAGTAGAGCAACAGATCTTTTTATACATTTTATATTAATGCATATTTTTATCATGACTAGTGTTTATTTATATTCAAATAAATAAAAGATATTTAACAACTACCAATGTCTTCAGAATTACATAATGTTATACTTTATAAATTCATCTTTTAAACATATATTTAAAACATTATTCAACATATATAACTTGAATAATTTCATTCTACTAAAAATTATCACACACGTGAAAGGTATGTTAAATAACAGGAAATAAAATCAATTAACATGTAAAAAACTTTTATTCTTAAGCTAATTAATCTTCCACATAATATTAATGCCATTCATTCATTATTGCTAAATATAAATATTGGCATTAAATGCCACTTAATATTTAAGCACAAAAAAAATTAAATTGATAGATCAATTTTACAGAGGTGATAAATCATATATTTTGAAATAACCATACTGATTATTTGGTTTCAGTTCTGCTAGTTGAAAAATACTCCAAAATTTAATATTTTATTGAATTTACACAATTTTTGTGTGATTATTTATTTATCACACAAAAATTGCTCTAAACATAAATAAAATATTAAAACATGAATTGCCATCTACATCAATATGTAGAATTTAAAGCTAAACAATATCAGCTTTTGGCAAATTTATTGCTCATACTATTAATACAACATATATATGAACATGCACAGTAAATCCTGAAATTAAATGGAATGAAAGGGCTTTAAAATTGGAACTCCCATTAAATATTAATTATGTTATAGAAATATGTTAAATGATATAACACAGTTGCCCTTGTATGACATAAACTGTTACCAAAAAAATCTATCTTTTCTTAATTTCTATCTATCTTTCAACATCAAATTTTCTCTTTTGGCATAATGTTTATATTTCCTTTATATAGATGAAAATCCCCCATTGTTTTAAAGCAATTGAGTCTCAGAAGATAATAATTACGAGGATATATAAATTACCAATATGTATGTGAATAGTTTTTACATTCTATAAGTAACAACTCTCATAATTAGAATGTATTAATACACTTTATAAATTTCTAAAGTCACGAGTATTCAATATTTATAATACATTGGCTATATATGCAGTTAATTTAAAATCAAATTTTGTCATGCATTATAAGAAAGTAAAGAAAGCAAGAAATTCATTGCAATAATTATTTATTCAAAATAAAATTTCATACATAACAAACCCACCTTTACAAAAGAAATATTGTATACAAACACACAAAAAAGAAATTCATTTAATAACAAATGTAAATCAGATTCATAATGTTTTCTTCAAATCATTTATGATTTTTTCAGCTGCTTCTAGAGTAGTGTCCTCCTGAAATCGATATAGAATGGATATAGATAATAGAACAAGACTTAGAATATAATATTAAAAGATTTTAATGAATTTGAAACAAAATCATAATAATAGTAATAATTTAATATATAATAGTATCATAATTGTTTTTTAGAATTTTAATAGAACTTTGCTGATAGTTATATAGTTTATTATCTTACATTATTTAAACATATCCTTACACAGATAATAATCATCAAAGAATTACAATGTAAATTTTAATTTCTGTATTTGGTGAATTCCTCATAATCACAAAACATAAATTGCTTATGTTTTTTAAACATTTACCAACAAAGGTTTCATAATTATAAAATTACAAATTTTGTTATTAACAGAAATTTACTCATACACATACAGTAGCTGCTTGGGATAGTATCAAAAGCAATGTATAAATTCATTAGGTAAAGAAAACAACAATAAAAAAATACATAGTTCAGTAAATTTAAATGAACTATTCTCAAGAAACGATAGAAACAGAATGAAAGAAATACTCCTTTTGAAGAGTATATTAAATGAAGAAGATATACCAACCTTAATAAAACAAAATCTGATTAAATTTTCAGCCAAATGTTTATCTTCATTACAATAAAATGCACTAGGTGGAATTCCTTGAAGTTTCTAAAAGGGAAAAAGACCATTATAACAGATTACACAAAAAAGAACATTTTAAAATTATTTACTTGAAGATCAGACAGGTTTCTACAACAAACAAATTATAGGTATGGCTGGCAAGAGGTGGGAGGGGCAAGATAATTTTTATTACAAATTTCTATATAAAATTTAATAACTAATTAAAAATGTTTTGAAAAATCTGAATTATTATGTAGTTATCAAGAACATGGGCTCTAAATTCCAACATTCTAATAATGAAGAATAGATGAAAAACTGATTACAAAATTTTATTTCAAAAACCATGAAATTTAAAAATAAGAATGAACCAAAATAAATAAATGAATTGAAATGTGCAAAAACAGCAACTAAAACTTTGAGTACAATCAGCACTTATGATACTACATTCAATACTTGGAAGTAATCAATATAAATAATACCAGAAAGAAATACCCCGAAACCTGTTCAATAAATAAATGATACTGAATCTTTTTTAAAATTGAAAATACTGTGCAAGATTACTGTGCAAGATACTAGAATTAACACAGATGGAAACTGTGTTTTGTTATAATTAAATTAAAAACAGAAAAGATTAAAAGTCACTATTAATTTTGAATTAAGTTCAAAGGTTTTTTTTTTTTTTTTTTTTTTTTTTTTTTTTTTATCTACAGATGTTAGAGGACTGCTAGAGAAGATAGAAAGAAGCTTGGTATGACTAGATATCAACTTCTTTAAGTAATTTGTAATGCTTAAACCTTCTCAGTTATTTGTTGGGGCACAATCAATGATTCATTGCTATTTGAAAAAAATATCTATAGTTTATACATCTAGAAAATTTAACCTTTGGGAAAATCTAAAAATTGACATTTCTCTTTATTAAAAATATATTCCCAAATATTTTGCCATGCATTTAGTGACAATTTAATAGATTACTCAATATACGTAAGCATGTATCTACTTCTGCTTAGACACATAGCTGAGACATCCTTAGTTGCAAATCAGATGCTTCATTTATAGCTATGCCTATGTAGACTTTAATCTAGTGCAACAAGATCACCTCATCAACAAGATTTTTGATTTCTTTAACCATATCATTCTTAGGATGATTTGAATATCTTTAATCATATCATATAGGAAACTTTTAAAGAACTTTCATGTCCAACATGCTATCAGTGTACAGATATATATTGGACTTTTTTTGGGAATAATAGCTTTGTTTATGGTCAACAGCTCAACTTGAAAAACTAAGCAATGGTTATATAAAAAGGTGGAAGTTACTATAATTCAAAATATTTGAACATTTCATGTGGATTATTTATTTATTACAAATGCTCAGAAGATTAGGTTTGATGCCATTAGATCACTAGCCTTCCAATATTTCTGAAATTTACAGTTTAAAAATCAACACTGGCCAAGATGAGTCACATCAAAAATTGAATGATATCTGCACACAGGACATAAGGGAGAATTACAAAACTTAAGTTCACACAAATATGTGGGCAAACAATTATGACCTGTTCATGTAGATTATTAATGATAATATGTTTGTTACTCCTGTATAATTTTGGCAATTATTCAAATAAACTATTCACAAGATAGAAGGATTTTTAAATAAATCTGTTATACAAACCTTATTTTTAGATAACCATTTAACAAACTTATAGTCCTTTGTTCCTGATTCACCTTCTATGTTCACTTTGGAAGCTAAAAAGGGGAACATAATTTGATTGATAATCTTTTATACAAAAGATAAATAGTAATAGTTGTATAATAGTAATAGTAGTAGATAAATAGTAATAGTAATAATTGAAAATATAAAGATGAAAATTCGAAGCAATTTTTAAAATAAATTAAAAAAGCATATTTTATGTATATGTATTCAATTGCATGAACTTTTTGAAATACACGTTAATTTATTATTTCTTTAAAATAAATTTATACTAAATGTAAGAAGGGACATTTTTTTAACATCACAAATAATAAACATATCAAATTATAAAGCCTGAAAAGATTCATGAAAAAAATCTTTAAAATTAAAACAAAACAAAAAATAGATTTTTGCTTTTACTGCCATTTCATTTTATCAATAAAAAACAACATTCTTAATGACAGATTAATTTCATACAAATTCTTTATGATATAATATGAAATTTAGTTTCAAGAAAATTTGATGTATGATTTTTTAATATAATTCCAAAATATAAAAAAAGTTAGAAAAAAAAATAATTTTTTTATACAATATATTTATTTAGTTTGAACAACCATCAAAATGTTAAGAATTCATATAAGATTTTTTTAAAAAAGTTAATACCTTTTGATATAAATTTTAGTATTTCCTTTCCATTTTAAATGAATAATTTTATTTAAAAAAATTATCTCAAAGGAATGCTTTACCTAAAGCTGAGAAGTCAGCTATCATAAAATATCCTCCATCCGGTATTACAGGTGCCATATCAACTTCTGACAAAAATTTGGCCATCTTATTCCTTTTCTTTTCCAGCATTTCAGCTAGTTCTTTCCAATAACTTCCAGGCTGACCAAGACGTGCTATTTCAGTTTCAAATCCAATAGCCACAGCTTCCTAAAACATAAATAAAAAAAATGTAAAATATAAAATTAAACCAAAATATATCATAACAGATTTCTCATGAAAATTTTTTGAACGTTTAATGGAACTAAATATTTATATTACAGAATATTGAATATAAAAACTTATTAAAGTATTATTCATTTATTAATACAAAATTCTAAATAATATAGCACATGAAAAAAAGTAAATCAATTTAATATCATGCTGAAATATTTGATCCACTATCATTTTAAAATATTTGAAAATCTCCCTCACCCAAAAAGAGTGAGTGAAAGAGAGAATAAGCAAAAACAGAAATGTTTTTATCTTTTAAAAGAGACTGTAATTATATTAAAATATAGATCATACATTCAGCTAAACTTGAATGAATTTATGAGATTGACAGATACGATTTAAACATGCAACAAATGAATAAATTATAGTTCAATTATATAATTATTCTTATTATGTTCAATGATTTCCTTCTATATTTAAATTATTGAAAATTAATGTTTGAAATCTTAAAATAAAAGAATTTTCATGAGAATATAAAATTTTAATAACAATAGTGAGTATATAACAAGAATCAGTAAATTTTCAAGAAGTTTTTGACACTTTAAGAGTTAAAAATGTCACAGGGGAAAAAAAAAGTATTTATACTTAGTAGCATATTCGAGACAATATTTATAAACAGAGAGAAAAAATATATTGATTCACGCAATACTTTTATCATTCATTATCCTACTTGGAAATGAGCCTTTAAAGTTTCAAACAAAGTAATTAATATAAAAATTATTCAAAGAATGATGCTTGAATATTTGATTAAATAAGCTTAATTTTAATAAAGATTAAATGCAAAATAATAAAGTTCTTCAAAGTATAGAGCTCATAGTCACATTGGTTTTGAAAAAGCATATCTTGAACTTGATTTAATTTCAGTTTCATTTTGAATTTACATTGTATGAATTACAAAGACACTCCTCCTTTAAAATAATTATTACATCATACATTTTTACATTTCTTCAATCCACCAGGAAAATATATTATAAAATCTAAGTATTCAACTAGAATATGATAACAGAAATCAATTCATATTTTTTGCATTATCTTCACGGTTGCAGAAAATCTTGAGCATCCATCAGGACCAATATCAAAGTACAATGCAAATTACAACAATTATTTTCTATAAATAAGGTATAGACACTTATCAGTGACTGTGTGGTAGTATAAGAATCAAGCAACTCTTTATATATATTTTTAATAAAAGCTGATTTAAGATCTAGATGTACCCAAAGCAGAATAAGAATTTTACAAGTTGTTTGCAGTGGTGATCATTGCTGTCACTTCTTGAAATTATTTTGAATTGCAAGTTAATTAAAATTTCCTACCACTAACACAAGATGCAAAAAATACTATATTCAAATTTATATAGATAAAAATTATCAAATTAGTAAAAGAAGACTACAGCTATTTGCCATCAACATGTCAAAAATTAAGAATAATAATAACAAAAATCATAAATATTGCAATTAAACACTATTCATATTCATAATATTAGAATTTTACATTTAAATTGTTTATCATTTAATTTTTAATAACATATAAAAGATGGATAAAATATTTTTTCTGCATGCATTTGTTAATATGTAGGTCAACAACAGTTTAAACTATTTCATTCAAACAAGATCATAAATATAAAAAAAATTACCTACTTGAATTGGTGTAGTGCAAGTATAGACACAATTTTGATGCAGAAGTTGCAAAGACCGCATCAGATGAGAAGGTCCATAAGCCCAACCTAACTAAAAGAGATAACAAAATCTATTTCAATAAGATGTATAATGATTATTTACCTGAATAGGAGTACAGCATGCTCTTTGAAACTGTGCAAAAATAAGTTGCAGGCTGCTGATTAAAGTGTCTGAACCATATGCCCAACCAATCTGTTAAATATTAATAAACAAATGCATCTTTCTTATTTTACAAAACAATATTTTTATTTCAGAACTACTTATAGAAGAGAAAAAAAGTTTAAAATTATTTATTTCAAACAAATGTATTGTTTTATCTTTAAGTCCATTGAAAATGTTTCATTAAACAAAAAACAAAAAAAGATATAAATATTCATTGAAATATCCCACATACAAAAGATAATAAAAGCATTGAAAGATTTCATATGTTTTTTTTAAAGGTAGTTAAAAAAGATCAAAATATTATGCTACAGTACATTAAATACTAAAAATAAATTGAACCCATACATGGCTAGTCAAATTTAGAGCATTTTGCCTGAATACCCCCCCCCCCCTCAAAAAAGTGGCAAGAAAGAATAAGATATTTTACAGCCAGAAATTTTGTTAAAAGCCTTTTACTACAACTTATCTCATAGTTGATAGTGACTTTGTTAAACAAATTAAAAAATTAAAAGTCAGATAAAAGAATTATGGCAAATTATAACATGAATAATTAACGAATTAGTATTTATTCATCATTATACTAAAACAAGAAGCTATTTTTAGATAGTTTGATTGGTTTTTTAAAAAAAATAATAACAGAATTACTATTATCCGTTAATAACTTAGAAGTTTCTTTTATCATTATAGAACAAATTTTATTTTTATGATGAGCTTATAAGATAATTATTTCTTTTATGTTTTCATTCCTTTTCACCAAAATATTACTTTACCGGCTTTATATTCATTGAGTTGTTTGACTAATATTATAAGTGAAAATATATCCATTTTTTTTAAAGATTATCCTCTGAACCTCCATAACTTTAAAAAAATTCAAGCTCATTGTTTTCCCATTTATGCTATAAATACAGTTATATTAAAGAATCATTTGCTATTATTGTGATAACGTTTGATTTTTAAATAACTTACCAAACAAATTATCTGCAGCGTTCAAAATAATAAATATGGTCCGTTTAGAAATATTCTATGTATTTCCTTTTATATTAATTCAGAATTTTATTTTCTTTATATTTGATTCCAGTGTTTTATTTCATTATCATAGTTTTTATTCCAACTTTTAAGTTCAGTATTCATCTTGCAAAGTTCTGCCAATAAATTACAATTATTTTAAATTATAAATAGCCGATTAAAATTTTTTAAACTTCTCAAAATCAAAAAGAATAAATTAGAAGTAGATGCTACACTATTAAAAAAAGTGACTAAACATCCATTATTCACAATTCTGATATATTTTAAATGCACCTAGAACTACTTTACATAACACTTTCACTGAACTAATGTGTGTGCATATGTATATGTACAGACACACACCTAATCTATCATACCAATCAAAGAACAAAAGCCTTAATGTTAATTCAAATTATTAAAAAAAAATTAACATCACTTTTGTATATATGGAATTCAGAGTAGAATCCAAAATACTTTGACAGGAAAATAATCAATTTAAAAAATAGTCAATTTTTCTACATTTTCTCACCCACATAATAAAGCGAAAGGAAGAAAAATTAAATCATAGATAAGATCTAAATTTCTCACAGAAGAAATGCAAACAGCAAAACATACAGGATTGAGAGTAAATTTAATTTAATTTTTATAGACAGTGGAAAAAAATCAATTCAAACAAAGTAAAATTTTATATTAGTATACATAACTATATACTGCTGATATCAAAATAAACTAAACCACATTCTCAATTTCAATCTTTGAAAAAGAAGAGTTACACATTAAGATTATAATTTGAAATAACAAGATAATTAATTCATATTTTAAAATACAATACACATAAACAAACAAACAAATTTATAACACAAAATATAAACAAATAGAAACAATCATTTAAAGCAGTTAAGATAATTTTAAAGCAGTACCTTCCATCCTGTAGCACTGAAAGTTTTTCCAGCACTTCCAATAGTAATGGTTCTCTCCCACATACCAGGTAGAGTAGCTAAAAGCATTGAAAATCTTATTTAATATGCTTTAATACATATCAGATAAATCAGTATATTCTCAGAGCAATTTTTTTTTACCCATTCTTATATGCTCATGTCCCTTGTAAACAATCCATTCATAAACTTCATCCATTACAGCAATTACATCATGTTTCTTACACAAGTCACCAATCATGAGAAGCTCTTCTTTGGTAAAAACCTAATGGATAATTTTTTTGTAATTTTATAAATAAAAAAGGTTAAAACAAATTTTTAAATAAGAGATAGTGATTGATTCCCAAATACAAATGTAAAAAGCAATTGTAAATATTGGAAAAATAAACTCCATGATTATCAAAAAAAAAAAAAAAAATCAATGTAAATCTAAGTTTATAGATAAGTAAAGAAAAATTAGACAAAACCATTATCTGAAATTTTTAATAATAGCAAATTAAGTTTATTACTGTGTTGATTTCATTTATAACTATATTTTAAAATCCTGTTTTTCCAAAGGATTAATTTTTAAAAAGGCCCTTAGCTACTTGAATCTAATGTATGTGTTAGAGGATGCATACTTTATAAATTCTTGAAGTCTATGCAATGGATAAATAAACTATAATTCAATGAAATCAAATAAAGAGATGTCAAACACTATGATTTACTAAAATTGAGATTAGGAAACATATATACATTTTCTAGGTTGGGTTAGGAGAAATATTAAAATATAGATTTTCATCATATTGCTCAACATTATTTTTTATTTAGTTTTCTTTTTGAATTTGCCAAAATGTAATCAGCAAGTACATGAAATCTGTCAGCTGCATTAACTCAATGTCAGGAATGTATGTACATGGGGAGGGGGGAGGTATCTGAGTTTTCATTATACAGGAAATTCATATTCCAAAATCAGTCTTTTGCGATCCATAACATTGAAATTAATTCAATAATCAAGTTAAAGAAAAAAACAATTATTCACAATATCAATCTGATTTTATTCGTTAGAATTTTAAGAAATCATACTTATCAGAATTTTGTTACCATTATTAAGAAATAAAATAATATAAGTATATAATTAGACAAAGATTTACACTTGAGAAAATTGATTTTGCTTCACATATTTACTCAACAATAATTTATAGAGGCACAGTAAAACAGATCAGCTACAATGATTAATTCTGGAAACCAACTGGCATTACAATTTTTTTCTAAAAATTTATGCATAAACAGATATATTTTAAAAATGAATATTGAAATCAGCATCTAACTGCATATCAGTTTCCAATTAAAGGTTTCTCACAATGATAGTACAAATTTATAATAATTTTAAATTCATCATTGTGAATCAATTGAAACTAATTTCTACATTTCCATGTTTTTCCATTTAAAAAAGTTGAATATTCTCTTTAACAGATCATGTTTAAGAATAATGATCTACATGCATTGTAAAGAATATGAATAAATCCTTACTAAAATAAAAATGTAATTAAAAGAAATTGTTGTCAAAGTAAAATTTTTAAAAACTCTTTTTGGTCTTAAATATTTTTTACATAATTTTTTATTGCATTATTTTGAGATTTACTAATTCTAATAGGTAGAACCTTGTACTATAAATAATCAAAATAAAGTAAAATAAGGAAAAATAGATTTAGAGATTTAAATTTTAATTTATTTCACATTAATAATTGCTTATAATTATAAATTCTTAACAACCAAAATTTCTTATTCAAATTTTTGAAATAAATAGATATTTTAAATAAAATGAATGTCAGTTATAGAACCGAGAGTTAAAATATATATTGAAAACAAGAAATATAATGTTAAATTTAAATTTAAATTATCCTTATTAAAGTTTGTTATGTGCTTTTTTGATAGAGATACTACAAAAATAAAGATTTCATTCATTGTGGTTGATAACAGAACAGACTTACTTTTCCCAGTGGGTTATGAGGTGTATTTACAATAATCATCTTGGTTTTAGAATTAAATTTGGAAGCTAATTCTTGTTGATCTAAGCACCAGTCACTACTTGAAACACCAGTTCCAGTTTTTTTCTAAAAGGAACAGAAAACACATTTAATGAAATTAAAAAAAAATTTATAAGTTCATAATAAATTTTATAACAGCGTAAAGAAGAGACAATTTAAAGAGAGGACAAATTAATTTCTTAGTATGTATAATTTTGCATTATTATTTTATTATTCAGATTTTGCAGAAATTTTTGATACTCTTTTAATGTTTTCCTATTCAAATTATCTATTTCAGCAGAAAAGAAAATAATAATAATAAAATTGAAAATACCAGAGCATACCATATTAGACATATTCTGAATATGAAGATGGTTCAAATAGAGCACAATTATCAATAGTTTAAAAATTTCAGCAAAAAAAGAAAAAAAAAAAAGTAAAAACTGATTTTTTTCCCCCCATTGCTTCAACTATAATAACATTGGGGAAAAAATTAACATTAAATATTTTAATGCCCAATTCCAAAATATATTTTATTTAAAAACCATATCTCTAAATGTATTCTAGAAAAACAGGGGGGGGGGGGGGGGGAAAATGCCTGCAATGCCTAATGTAAGTGCTTTCACATTTTATTTTATTTTTAATAATATGTATTGAACAATAAAATTAAATTAATAAAAGCAATATTCTAAATAATAAAACAAAGACATAAAATTGTAAAGTTCAGGTTAAAAATCTTTTATTTCCATATCTTTTCCCCTAAAACCATAAAATGTGTACAAATACATTTGCACCAAAATGGATGACAGTTGCCATTTAAGTATGAATGAAATGTTTCTTATTTTGTTAATAAATAAACAATATTTAGAATAGTAAGGCTGAAAAATAAATGAAACAGAAATAAATTAATACCATAAGTACACACAAAGTCTCATAAGCAAAATAATTTTTCATGAACTGCAATTTAAAATAAATTTGAAGATCACTTACTGGCCTCAAAGGAATGAAAACCGGTACACCACCAGCCATTTTTGTCATGGGTTCATAACAATCAAAGAAAGGTTCAATGATGATAACCTAAAATAAATTAAATATTGATTATTTGACAAAAGAAAAAATTATATTCACTAAAATTACGTTGATTACTTATGCTTTAAGAACATACCACATAATAATAAAAATGAAATAAATTCAGGCTGAAGGAGGGGGAACACCTTTTCAACAATATTCAAATTGACAGTGAAAGGTGCTAGAACAATTTACATTTCCTGATATGATGTGTGCATCAAAGTATTATAGGACTATAATAGTAGCCCAATTAAGTATTTTTTTATTTCAAAAATAAGTTTATAACTAAAATATTGTTGAGTTAAAAATAAAATTAGGTTCAAACATAAAAACTTCACATCAAATAAGACCATATTTAGCATTGATAAACTTTTCAAGATTATAGATTAACTCAAGATCGAGATAACACTATAGCTTTTCCTTACAGTAGAAATTCGTATTATTACTGAAAATTATAATCTATTACAAAAGAGATGAAATAAATAAATAAATAACAAATACAGTTTCTTAAAGTCCTTCCACAATAGAAGCTTACTTAAAAGTTGATTGCTCATTTTAAATAATAATAATAAAAAAAACTTTAGATAATCATACCTCGTCACCAGGGTTTACAAGTCCAAGTATAGTGCAATATAAAGCTTCATAAGCACCAACTGTAACAAGTATCTCTTTTTGGGGATTTATTTCTCGGTCAACAAGTTGAGAGTACAATTTTGATAATGCATTTACCAATCTTGGGTGCCCCTAAAAATGGAATGAACAAAAAGTTTTTACGATTCTAATTACTTCTAAATTTGTACTCATCTTCTAAATTTTAGTACTCATATATAAAAATAATATGCAACTTCTTCAGTCTTTTTTTAAGCTTAGATTAAAAGTACATTAATCTGATGATACCAAATGGTATCATAGGTTATGAAAGGGTTAAATAATTTTCAATTATATACAAGGAGAACATTAGGACATTTGAAAATTTTAAAAATGGTTACAATAATGGGAGATTTTACAAAATTCGCAGAAAAGATACTTTATTTTCATATGATTCCTTAAGTATATTAACATAATTTAATATGGACTGCATTTTTCTATATATATTTTCAAATATTTAAGAAAAATCTTAAAAGTCTTTTTAATTAATCTACAATCATTAGATCAAAAAAATATATTTTTTTAAAAAATAACATTTAACTAAATCATGCATCAACAAAAACATGATTTTTTAAATATTATACCTATGTAGAAAAAGTAATAGCGAGTTAAAATTAAAAAAAAAAAAAAAAACAATTTCATTCTAAGCTAGAAAAAGGAACAGAAAACTACATTACTCTAAAATAATAATAATAAATTCTAAAAGCAGACTCATATTCCATTTTTGTGAGAAAAAAAAAGTTTGAAATTTATTTTTTTAAAAATGTATTAAACATCACATTTTTATTAGTAAATTATCAGAATTGGAAATTTTAAAAAATCATTTTTTGGCAACAAAAATTTTAAAATGTAAGAAAAATTATATTTCTTAACTATCTGAAAATAAAAATTATGAGCAACATTAGAAAAATAATACAAATCCTGAGTATTTGTTTTTTTATATATTTAGGTGCATCAAAATAAATAAAAATTTTATCTGATGTAGATATGTAATGTTCTTAATTATTACATAAAGTAGATGCAGAATTAAGGTCATGTAAAAGTAGAGAATAATTGCTACATTCAAAACCATCAATATCAAGATTCATTGTTTACTTATCATGAAGCATCTGGCAATTTTTTGTAAGATAGATGTCAGAGGAGAAAAAGTAAAACAATCACAATTTTTAAATAAAGTCCTAAATCTTTTCTACATCACTTATTCTTTTCAACAGACAAATTAATGTAAAAAAAATTTTTTTTTCAAAATATTTAAAAAATAATTTTTAGCTTAAATTTTAATTAAAAAGTAATAGATGAAATTTTAATTTCTTAAATAATTTTTTTGTAATATCAAGTCAAATATAAATAAGGACAAATGATTAAAATGGAATGATTGGAAAATTAAATCTGAATATCACACTTAATAACACACTATGCATCTTAGTTTTTAATCAAAATAATTGACTCGATAGAAAATTAGTTAAAAAATTGAAAGAAGTAGCTGACACAAATATGCATAACAGCAGAGTGTACAGATTGCACAAAACTATTGCTTCTTCAAAAAGTAAAATCAATTTTATAAAGTGAATAATTAATACAATAAATTATCAACAGTCAATATGTAGAATATTTACATCCATATTATAAATTTTAATTTTCAAAAATATATTTAAAAAAATGTTAAAGCTATAGTATAAAACTACAAAATCATACATTTCAAACTGTAGTTATAAAAAACAGAATGCCATTGCTAGTAATCAATATATTTAATACAAAAAAAATTTGTATCATGATCTTAAAAAACAGTTAATTATGCTAACTCTCTCATATACAATATAATTAACACTAGAAAAAATAGATATACATCTATAAAAATAATATTTGTTAGAATAATTAAGCAAAAATTTGTTATTTTTCATCAAAATTATAATATAGTATTAAGGATGATAAAATAATAAATAAATTTAAACCAAAACTTACAAATCCTCTTGTATACTGATTTAATAATACATTGGGGCTGAGTACAGCATCACTAAGAGCTTTAGCAACATGGTCTGGAGCAGCAAAATCTGGGAATCCTTGTCCCAAATTTACAGGTTTATAATCAAGAGCTAATTGGATAAATTCCACCCTGAATCAAGAGAATAAATATAATTTTAAAAAATGCTAAAGTAATTTATTAAAAATAAAAACACTTTTATATAGCAAAGACTTCCTTTTTATTATTAAATAAAATACTTATATAGCTTTTTTTTTCTATATTAAATAATGTCAATCTAATAAAGTTAAATTTAAATAGGAAATATAAATGTTTTTCAAAGTTAAAACACAACATTATTTTAATAGTTATGAAATCTTAAATTAAATAAAATAATTTTGCACAAATATAGTAATGAAAAAAAAGGTTATTTCATAAAATAAGGAAGCCCATACCAAACACTTTCCTTCATTCCCTGCAGACGCTTTGCTGGACCCTCATATGCCATGTTTCTCTTTAAAAGTAAAAAAAAAAAAAAAAAAAAAAAAAAATACTTTAGAAAATCTATTTAACTATCTATAAAAACATAATCATCCTTTAGGAAAGAATAATAAAATATGCAAGATATAATTCCATGAGCAATAAATGCTTTAAATATATTAGTTAAGTATATATACGATTTGGACTATTTTTTTAGTGAGAAAAAAAATTAAAATTTAAAATCGAACTTTTAAAATCAAAATTTAAAATACAAAAATCAACATTGATTTTATTAATTTAATTATTAAAAAAGTAGTACTAACATTACTTAAAGTAATGTTACTTAACACTTACTTATATTACTTAAGTAATGTTAGTAAATTAGTACTAACATTATTTAAGAAAAATGAAGATTAAACAATGACACTTAAGTTAAAAACAAGAACAGAAAAGATTTTATATGAAAGGTCTGTATCTGAAATTAAAACAATTTTAATAACACAATATGCACTTTTTTTCATTTATATTTAAAAAATCCTTCTAGCAATATGTATGCTTTTTCAATCAGTCATAAAAGAAATTCATGAATAAACTTGTAATATCTTTGCTATGTAACACAGAAAAGAATTTAAAATAAAGTTTTTCATTAAAAATTAAGATTCCTTTATTTTAAAATAATTTGCAGTATAAATAAAATTTAAAAACTTCACATTAATTTAAATCTAGATACATAAATTGATAACAGTAGGAGTAAATTCAGATGATGCTGAATCAATTTGAATTTTAGTGAGCATTTATTTTGTATATGAAATAGATTAACAAGTTGAGAAAGTGTAATAAATTTTGAGGAAATCAATTAAACTTTTGTGTGTAAATTTTCAACCAATATTAAAATAGGCCTACTTTCTTCCCATACTCTATATTCATTACTTAAAAAATGTATTTGGATATACCTGAACACAAATAATCAAGGGGAATAACAACCTTCAAGTAAATTTTTTCTGAAAAACAATTTTGAAATGCCACTACATCTAATGACAAATCATCTTTATTATCCTTCATTTTAAAAATATCAAATAAAATCTGTTTCGCATATTCTTGTGAGGATATTCAAACTATCAATTTTTTAATATTTTAATTATTATCTGCCTTTAGATTTTAATTTATAATTCATTTTAGTAAATAATATGAAACAGAAACCAATCTTTTCTTAAACACACTACTAGATGGCACCCTAATATGGAATCAAATTTTAAACCAGTTAACTAAAAATTAAGCTTTGAAATCATAAAAAAAAATGTCAATGAAAAATCTATAAGCATACAAAATTTGTAAGACTGCAGCATATTGGAAAGTAAATGAAAAATTGATTGAAAATCTTAAGTTTCACAAAAATAAAACAAATCAAGTTAAATAAAAGAGTTTCAAATTTGCTCTGGGGAATTAGCAATTTTTTTAACACACACACAACCAAATTTCTTTTTAAAATAACACCATATAGATACAGAGTAATCTAGAGAAATTATCTTCAGTTAAAAGTAAGAATTGACAGTTCATATACTAACTGATATTTATGTCTTATGTTAAGGTTCATAGAATAATATAAAATAACTAAATTAATCAGCATGTAATAATAAATTTAAATTGTGATTTCTAGCTTAAAAAGTCAAATACCTTACTAAAAGCAATTCAGAAGAAAAGAAATAAAACAAGATAAATATTATCCTAATTAATTAAGATATGTAATCTTACTTTAATCTGAAAATAAGGTGAACTAATATCAGCTCCTCCCACTATAATAGATTGAGATATGACATTCTTATGATACTTTGACAATCTATTTTCTAATGTCCGTAATCTGTTCACGTTTCTTATCATCATTCAAATGATCTATAAATAGCAATTATTATATAGAGAGGAAAACTTATAAAGATAAAAGTATAAAAAAAATTGACTAGGAATGATGTAATAATTAGATACTGAGCTTTAGTCTAACTCTTTACGATTTTTACTGATGTTATAAAAAGAATATAGATGTTAAAAGAAAAATATTAAAATTTATATAGATAAAAAATAAAGTAATAAAAAAAGTTTTAAAATGAGATAAATTATCAAAGAAAGAATTTTCATAAATTTTTATTATAATATAAATGAAAAGGACGAATTTTACATTTATGGAGAGTAGGAAAAATCTAAGCAAGTATCAAAGGCGTAGCCAGACAACATTACGATATTATTTATTTACTTTCAGAAAGATCAATTTACGAACATTAACTTCTACGTCAGTCATCCTCGGTGTAGATGATATGTTACAATTTATATTTTTTTTATACTTGAAAATATTAACTCAATATATATTTCAATTCTAATGCTATTTAAAAAATTATTGAATATT
>JAPMOQ010028551.1:0-11382 GCA_026543055.1 Argiope trifasciata | reverse complement strand
AAGGAGTTCATTTTATTTTATTCTTTATTTTCTTTTACTCAAAAAAAACTAATTACTGCGGAGGCACAGAATTAACACGAAAAGGAGATGTTATCTAATCTACGTTTTAAGTGGTAAATTTCATATGCAAGATAAAGCTGATATTATTACTTCCCACGTTATATAATTATTATAAATGTGTAACAGTATTTTAGTAAACTCAGTAAAATAACTCCTATGCATATATAACATAACTATGCACTGAAACCTAGCTTTTGTTTACCTATTTAGTTTCTAATTGTTGTAGGGTAAATACTATGTTAATAAATTACTCGCTAGTCTAAAGTCTGTTTTTACTAGGGATAATTATACAAATTATTTATTCTGTATGCAGCAAACAAATTTACTAATTCAAGCACCTAGCTTTTACTGTTCTTTTAACACAACTAATCCTTTTTTATTTTTAAAAAAATTCCAAACTATTTTTTCTTCTAAATTCCATAGTAAGTACCATTTTTTCTATGTCTGCATTTTTATACACTTAATGATTTAGTAAACGCAGATTTTTTTCAGTCTTTTCATTAGAAACTTGACAATTTTTTCTCGAACTCTCTATATGAGTTTTATACAATTTTTCCCATGAGTTTATGTCTTTTTTTATATGTCACTCACTGTAAATTTCTAAGGATTATATCATAAATTCTGTAAAAAAGTGTGAGGTGCCTTCTATATTTCATAACTATTTTTGACAATATTATACAAAGCCTATGCGATGAGCCATTATTTTATATGATGGAAGACGATGATGTGTTTAATAAAGAGAATGAGAGAAAGATTTGAGGTGGCCCCTTCATCTTCTTCTTGAAATATAAAAACATTTTAATCAATATTATTCTTCTAAACAACAGAAGAAAATCTTTCGTCAGAGGATTATAAATATTCGAACCAAATTTTCGTATTAAATATTAGCTGTTAGATAGTATCTTCATAATTTGTCTTTTGTCTGGATGACGCTGAATTAAAAAGCGGCTCATTTTATTCGTTGAAGAATAATGAAAATTGGAGTGATAAATTCAGTTTATTCTGTTTTTGAATTATTTAATAACTTAGAAATAAATTATTTTCCTTTTGAACTCCTTTTTTAAAATGTTTTCCCCCTTGCCCGTTTACTTGTCTAAAATCTTGTCACTCTACGGCTATGGCTATGTCATCATATTTTCAAATGTTTTCTATATCAGTGTGTTTCATCTTCAAATTATTTTGTGTTTATCCTGAATTATGAATCTTATCAGTGTGATCTATGCCTCAATCGTGTATGAAAATTTGAAATGTGTTAAATAAGTGTTAAAAATTAAATTAATGGTCAGTTAAAAGATGGTGAATATTTAAAATGACTTATTGGCGAAGGAAAATGTAATAAAAACTTTGAATATTTTTTTTTTCTAAAATTCAAAACCTGATATTAAAATTTAATTTTCATCTATTTGTTGATAATAAAGATTCTAAAAAAATGCATAAAAGCAATTAAATGGTAAATACACTAGCTATTGAATCATCAGAGAGATGTTTACAATATTGTTTCTTAAATTACTTGACAAACCAGGAAAAGTTCATATTATATTTGCAACATCAATGCCAAGGTTTGAAGGGGATCTGAATTATATTTTATAAAATATTTCTATGATAGGCTACTCTGCGTTGAAAAAAATTAGAATTTTGGGAACACCGCACCAGCATTGGTGGGACTAATGGTTGAGTACTATGTGTCATCAGCTAGTAGGCTGCAGCTACTCACGTAGCACTAAATTCCCGTCATCAACCTCTGCACACTATTGCTGTTTTCACTAAGCAAGTAAGAACCATGCCGAAAGATATTCATCCCTATGTATTCTAGGATATCTAAGAATAATAAAAATGCATTCAAATATGAAATTCCATTTTAAATATTTTAATTTACAATTACAAAACTCTTATGTGCAGATACGAATTGCCCTTATAAAACGAGTTTTGGTTTATCACCTTTTTAAATTATTGCAAACGGAAGTATTTTGCGAATGGGCAAACTGTGCAGAAGGTTTGTTGAATACAGAATATTTTTACAGAAATAATACAGAAGAAATTATAATGAAGGAATATTATTTTTATATTAAAAGAATTCTACAGAAAATTTTTAATGTAAAAGAATAACAAATTATGTTATTAAACATTAGAACAGAGATAAATGTACATCATAAACGAGGAAATTTAAGATCCTTCCTTTAGAAAATTTATTAAGAATTTATGATTTATTATACACTGATGGAAAAAAATCCCATCACCAAGAAAAAATTATTGTAAAGTAATGAAAATTTAGAAATACATTTGTCTAGGTTACATATTTAATTGATTAAAGTTTCAAGATCACAGGTAGAACCATTGGTGAGAAGAGCCATTTCAAATGTGAAATATTGGTACATTTGTAACCGGTGTAACCGCAAGAATTTTGAATGCAAGCATGCAAAGGTGCATGCATTGTGTAGTACAGATGTCGGATATCAGTTTGTCGCATGGAGTTCCATGCCTGTTGCACTTTGCCGGTCAATACAGGGACGGTTAATGCTGGTTGTTCGGTTGTCGTCCAATGATGTCCCACACGTGCTTGATTGGAGAAAGATCTGGTGATCTAGCAGGCCAAGGCAGCATGTCGACACTCTGTAGAGCATGTCAGGTTACAACAGCGGTATGAGGGAAAGCGTTATCCTGTTGGAAAACAGCCCCTTGAATGCTGTTCATGAATGGCAGCACAACAGGTTGTATCACTAGACTGACGTACAAATTTGCAGTCAGGGTGCGTGGGATAACCACGAGAGTGCTCCTGCTGTCATACGAAAGTGCTCCATAAACCATAACTCCAGTAGTAGGTCATGTGTGTCTAGGCCGCAGACAAATCACTAGCAGGCGTTCACTTGGCCTCCTTCTAACCAACAAACGGCTATCACTGCAACCAAGGCAGAACCGGCTTTCATCAGAAAACACAACAGATATCGACTCCGTTCTCCAATGAGCTCCAGCTTGACAACACTCACGTCGCAAACGGCAGTGGTTTGGAGTCAGTGGAATGCACTGTACAGGTCGTCTGGCTCGGAGCTGTCCTTGAAGTAACTGATTTGTAACAGTTCGTTGTGTCACTGTGGTGCCAACTGCAGCTCGAATTTCAGCTGCAGACGCAGTACGATTAGCCACAGCCATACGCCGAATACAATGGTCTTCCCTCTCAGTAGTACCACGTGGCCGCTCGGAACCTGGTATTCTCGAGGCAGTACCTTCCCTTGACCACTGCCGCCAATACTCATGCACAGTAGATATATTCCTGACAAGTCTTTCAGCAATATCGCGGAAGGAAAACCCACCTTCTCGTAGCCCTACAACACGACCTCGTTCAATCTCAGTGAGCTGTTGATAATGGCTTCTTCGTCTTTTCAGAGGCATCCTTTACTAACATAACCCATTACGTCAAATCTCAACTGTAAATAACGATCACGAACCTTACAGCGCTTATTTAAAGCAAACCTCATTTGCATGTTCATAGTGTTGTTAGTAGCGCCACACTTACGCGCGTAGCTCGAAATTTGAATCGACGTCATCCTTCAGATGTATGAACAGGCCTACCAATATTCGTTTATCTAGCACAGCTCCTTCCTAGTGTTGGGAGTTTTTTTCTATCAGTGTATATGCTGTAGAATTCCCTAAAAAAGGTGTTGCACCACGGTTAGAGGAATGAAATACGTTCTGAGAGAAAAGACTCATGATCACTCTAGGGCAGAAGTTTCATTACTAGTTCGTATGAAGTTGATATTCACTTATTCGCGCACACAACCCCTTTTTAGAGGGGGAACGCTATCAATAGATAGACCACAGAATGAAGAATAATTATGCCCTAACCAGACTCGAACCCGTAACCTCCAGATTATAAAAGGATACGCTAAACCGAAAACAGGACACCAGCATTTAAGCTTTATGTAGTCTGATAATAATATACTATTATTTCTGCCATAATCAAACACTCAAATATGTCAAATGCTGCTTCTAATTTCATAAACTTTTTTTCTCAGGTGCAGAAAAAAAAACCCTTTAACGTGACATCTTTTAAACGTAAAACCAGTAAATCGATTAGAAAAGAAATGAATTAGATTTATTCATTTTGTGATTTCAGAGAGACTTAATAAATTAATCAGCATTTAAGTAAATGGTTTCATAAAATCCTAGTTGTAATTTTTGTTATCCAGAAAAATAAATGACTGCAGTATAATTTAGAAGTACTTAATGGTTTTATCATTACTTGTAAATGCAGTACCTCTTATAATTATGATATTATAATTTTTAAAAGTCATAAAAAATCCGATGAGAACTGTAAGTGAAGTTAAAATAAAAGAAGGAATCATAATTTTTTTACAGATAAATTTGCACACAATTGTTTTTCATCGAAGAAAACATATTTTTCTAAATATATTTTAATGGTTTTATAAAGAATATTGTCTATAAGACAAATCATTAAAAAAAGTAAATTATTTTACTTCTTGTGGAATTCTTTTGTTTAATGTTAATTAACTAACAAGAAATGACGAAACCCAATTTTTAAAGATAAAAATGAAGTGAACGAATATATTGCTGTTGTCTTAGAAATGCTGTTTAACATATGTGAAAGTAATGATGTCTTTATTTCTTCTGTACACTGAAACGATTCTCATTTTGGTGTTTCTTCTATTCGAAAATTTACAATATTATTAGTGTCCTTGATGATCCTCTCCTACTTTCTCAATATCCTAAAGAATCGATGTGATCATCCTCTTAATCCTTCTTTACAAATATTTGTTTACTGTCGCAAACCCGAAAGATTCTTTATTGCCGATTTATAGCTTCTCCTCCAGATGGCGCTAACAAAGCTGTCAATCCGAGCTCTGGGGCTTTAAGAAAAGGTGCCGAGAATAACCAAATTGCGATGACAGCAAAGAAAAAAAAATCGGTGACATCAGAAGAAAGAAGATGAACTTTGCCCGGAGATCAACTGTGATTAAAATATGATATTCTAGACAGTTTTCTCTTCACACAAAATAATAGTTAAAAATAAAAAAATATATATATTTGACACTTGTTGATTGATCGATTTTTTTCTTCTCAGAATTAGAATTCTAAACGTGCCTATTTTATGACCTGGGTTATCGTAATTAAATTTAGCTTACTTTAATGCACAGTTTAACAGTTTAATGTAAATGAAATGCGGATTGATTTAGGCGGTTTTGAAATTTCGATCGAATCGATGAAATGTACCCTTTATAACTTAGCAATCATGCAGCCCCCCAAAATGCATATTAAATGGCAAAAAAAAAAAAAAAACCTGAATCAATTTGAATATAAAACTTTAATGATTCATGTATTTAAGCTATTATTTAAGATTACCGTTAAAATAATTTATAAAAGTTATGAAAAAGTTTTATCTTCATTTATTATTTTCTAAATTTCATATAAAAATTATTTTTTGTAAGAATTTTGAATTTAATTGTAAAAGAAAACGCGACAAAACTGCGGACAAAAATAGGACATAATGATATTGTTTGCCGAATCGCACAATGTTACCTCATTTAACACACACACACACACAAAACTTATCTGAAGTTATCCATAGTCGACTCTTTAACATGCACGCACACACACACACACACACACATGTATATTGACACGCAATATTGAACGACAATTTCGAATATTTCTGAATAAAGCCGAATTATTAATGTATCTGCATGATTGATGCAATTTACAGGATTGACAAGTTTGATGCCAATTTCGCTGACGAAATATTGATTTTGTATTATTATATTATAGGTGTTTTTTCGTACTTGTATTATTACATTATAGGTATTATAAGTATATTATTTTGTATTATTATAGGCAAATGTGAATTTTAAAGAGTCAGATTATGATTATAATTTCATAATCTTTTGTTAAAAATTGGTATTATGAAAAAAAATTCTTTTCAATTAACCAATTGTTGAAAATTTAAGCATCAACTGAGCTTTCTATTTGAGTAGATAACTGTTTTTACCGCTAGCTTGATCTGTTATTTTTATTCCTGATTTTTTTTAATTCTTTGCAATATATATTTTTTTTCTGATGTCAGAATTAAATTTTCTAAAAAATAGTCTCCACTATTTTTCGTAGAAATTGCAAAAATACTTCTAATTGAAAGAATTAAAATATTTATAAAGGTTGCATGAAGAATTTAACAAAATATAGTGCAATTTTTTATTAGGAAAACTAGGAAAAACACATTTTTTACAACTTGGACCAAACAATATAGAAGTAATATATCAAAATATATTTGCAGGTATAATCTCTTTAAATTAAAATGTTGCTCTGCCCTGAAACTGGAAACTTATTTTCCAAAAATACACATAGTTTATGGGATAAATAGAATTGCACCAGCTTAATCGCGCATGCGCTTAGAACATATTAACTAACATAGTGATTTAATAAATATTTAAGAGAAATATATTTAACACTCACTGCAAAAATGAAAAGTCGCTCTCTAATGATATCTTAACTATATCGTGCAAGCAATATAAAATGAAAATAAGTGACATCAGCAAAATTCGTTTTCATTTACGTTCAGTAATTCTCCAAAGATGTTCATTATTAATGCAGTTAAGAGATAATGATAAAATATTAGTTTATTTTGACAGATCTGTCCGAGTTATAGCATCATTACGATATGCGACCTAAGCAATGTAAACTACAATGAATTAAAAAAATCAAACATGTCAAATATAAATGTTTTAAATATGAGAAAATTTTATAAGAAGAGATAAATTATACATAGAATATGAAATTTACAAATTATTTAACTTTTCCTGTGTAAGAGAGAAAATTAAAGCTTTAAAAGTCATCAACCAAAATTTTAATATCAGCTGTGTCCACTACAATCGCTAGCGCTAGATTATTAAATACTGATAGAATTAGTCTCGCAGTTATTCGCTGGGATTACAGTCAGTATTTAATGTTCAATAAATTTCTTATGCATAACTTCATGTCTTCGGTTCCGCTAACAAACTTTTCGAACATAAAATTATTACTGATGATGATATAATAATTATTTTAAACCTATTTTTACTCACTATGCACATAACATACTGATGGCTTGTTTGGTTCTTTATATTAAAGCCCCGTTTTAAAGCAATGCTAGGACCAATTTGGGGCATATCACAATTCTGAAAAGTGGTTAGAAGACGAGGACGATACCCAAACTAGCACACCCCTGTTCTAGTTTCTCCACTATACTGGCGAGATGACATTTAATTTTCATGGATTCCTAGCACACCAGATCCTTTTGCCCGAAGATTCTTCTGCCGAGTTGGGTCTCGAACATGAAACCCTAAACAAGTAACGTCTCATAATAATGGATGCAAGCGTCAAAATATCATATTGCTATCAGAGAGATAACCATCCAATTCCTTCACCCTGATTACTGAAACCTTTAGACACATGCCTCATGTAATCTACACTGATATTAAACAATGTGTATCGTCTTATTTCTTATTTATGGTTGAAAATCACTAAATTATGTCAATGAGAATTTTAGAGAAACAAGCACATTATTTAAAAATTAATATCGCACGGGGCAATTTCTGGAACTTATTGGGAAAAGTATTAATTTTCTTAACAATTATAAATACAATTCTAAAATTATCTCCCGGGAAACTTATTCTTATTTTACATACTCTATCTTTGACAAATCTCGTAACTCCTAGCAAAATAGTCTCTTATGTAGAGTGTCAAAGCATAAAACAAGAATACATGTTCTTTGAATTTTATTATTAGTAAACATATTTACTTTAGCCCAACCAACCGATTTTTATTATTAGCAGAAATATTTACAGAATTCCGACGAACCGATCTTTATTAGTAGTAAAGATATTTACAGAAGTAGGAAACCAAATCTCATGTAAATATAATGATCAAACAAAATAGTTTGTATCTCAGAAAAAAATTTCATTCGCTTTTATATTCTTTCATATTAGTAAATTCATGATAGTATTTGAATTTTTCTTACAGTATGCAAATTTAATTATAGTTAATATTGGATTCTAGAAAATCTAATTATCTTAACAAATATTTGATCTTTCTGATATATCATGAAATTAGGATTTCCTCCATTTTCCCTTTACAACTCAATTTAAAACTTCATGGATGTTTTTTTTAAATTATTTCCCTTAACAATATTCAAAATCTCTTTTAAGCTTGGAATTTCAAAACATTTTTTTCTGTAAATAGGAATATAAAAAGAGAGTTTGAGTTTTATGAAAAATTCAATTAGTACATTAGATTCTGTGTTTAGACCAACAGCAAGAAAAGAGAAATAACTCTGACACAGAATATTCTTAAGTTAACAATAGATAATTTAATCACCAATTTATATCACTGTATTTATATCACATCTTAGAAATTTTGACAACTTGGAACTTCAAAAGAAAAATTACAAAAATGTTGATTATTTACAAAACTTTTTTTAAAATATAATTAATATTTCATTGAACCTAGAAAATATTTTTAAATCTCTGGACATAAACATTGATTTGTATTTATTAATTTATTTAATAGAATTCCGTTATATATATTTTTAAAAACTTGTCTACAATTTAAAAATATTTTTTAAGGCTACAAAGATTGTTTTCCCCATGAATTGCTAAATCATCTAACAGTCATTGACATTAAAATGTATTTAATTTCCAAGAAATGCATATAAACTTCAGCATTTTGATTATTAAAATTTTTAGAAAGAATAATAGAGAAATATTGTCTAATTTGAACTTTAAATAATTTCATTGGTAAAATTTATATAGTTTTTCAAAATAATCAGTATTATGAATAGTATGTAAATTATCTTATGATTTTATGAAAAACTTACCATTTCAATAAAATATGTTATCTTGAATCAGTATAAGAAATTTTCTAGCAGCATGCTGCAATTAACAGTAATTTTCAGAAAAGTTTTTAACTTGAAAAAAAAAACTTTTATTAGGAATATATTATTTATAATGCCAAATTATCATTTTTTTTACTCAAAAAATTCTTATTATCTTTGCATTTTCCGTGCGATTTTATTGTATTAATTTTAAATCTTGATTTTACTACTGAGAGCATAACATGTGAGATTATAATTTTAGTTCAAATTATACAAATTTAATTCAGTTAATTAATTTTATTCTCTCCATATCATCTTAAAATCATATCCTAAAACATTTTACAAAATGGAAATTAATATAAAAATTTATTTGATTAAATGTTTTCGGTAATTTCTTTCATATATATTAACGCTTTTTCTTTCAACATTGAATCGTGATCCGTAAAAAAAGGCTTTTAAGCATTCTTTATAAGGAAATGATAATATATTTAGCAACTGCTTTATTCTTCAAACTTCTTCCTAGTCCGTTAGTTTTAAAGAAAAAAAGAACGATATAAGTTTTTACACTTTTGCATTTTTAGTATAGAGAAAGCATTGAAATCATAAAAGAAATTCGATTTCGAAATTTTGACGAATCTTCTATAAGCTTTCCTAAGTTCGGAAAGAACATTTCCGTTATTAGTCTGTCTGCTTTTCATCCATCTAACTGTCTGCTTTTCTATCAATCTATCTCGCTGGCTGGGACAGACATAACTCAAAACTTTTTGATCAAGACGGAAGAAATTTAATATTCGAACTTTGTATAAAATTTGTGTACTACGGAATTTTGAGCAAAATTTGTTAAGAAATTACTGCCTCTCAGCCTGTTCGAATATAATTTTGCACTTTAACTACAAAAGAAAGAGGACTAGAAAGAGAAAAATGGATATAAATTAATATCTATAACTTAGACAGCATACATATTTTGAATCAAATCCAACAATGAGTTGATTATTTGTTCTGTCTATTCTTTCAGAAACATATAAATGTGTGTGATATAGGATTTTGTATATTTCTGCTTTAGTTTATATTGTTTCCATTGAAACTCTTAAAACACAATTTTGATTATGACAGTCCCATGCCAAGGGTCAATCGCCAAAGTATTTGAAAGGATTTGACAAAAGATTCAGTATATATGTCACATTCACTCCAAAGATGAATTTTTCGTTATTATTGTACACCAGTGTCATGCAAAATGTGCTCTGGGATAACCCCTTTTATAGAAAGTATGAGAAAAAATATGAGAAGACCATTCCCGCTTGTATGGAGGTTGGTTCTATGGTGAATATCCCAAATATATGGAGAAAAATATGTAAAGATGCACAGTATCATCCACATTTGAAAAGGAAGTGAACTGAATAAACTGTAATGAACGGAAGCTTGCATTTTCTTGTTCCCTTATTATTCCAATTCGTAATTATAAGTTATCTATACTTATAATAAAGCTCAATGTGTGTGTGTGTGTGTGTGTGTTGGCGCTCTACAGGACATACCGTTGAACCTACAGCTACCAAATTTGGTACATGTATACCTTGGAGGTCCGGAATGTGCACCTCGGAGCCCCTTTTTCGAATTTTTAATTAGAATTTGAATTAATTAAAATTTAAGCGAAATTTTGAAGTTTTTCCGCTATAACTTCCGAAAATATGATCGCATAAACATGATTTTTACATCAATTTAAACATTAAAAAATTAGCAATTTTTTAAATTTATAATGTAAGCTTCTATTTTTAACGAATTTTTAAAGAAATATTTTAACAATGTTTTTATCACGTGACTGGATAAAATAAAAGAATGCCGGAAGTTCAAATCAAAAAATTATCATCGCAAAATAAATCTACAGAAATGCAACTTTTAAGAACGTGACTGGATAAAATAATATAAATATAAAATGTGATATTTTCTTTAAAAAATAAATGCAAAGCAAAGGTTTCTACAATCTTTTGCAATATCTATATCATTAACTCAATAAATCTTCTTTATTTACGGTAAACCTGATTGAATTTAGACAGGATATGCATTGAAGTCCCGACTCAATGGCATATTTATGCAATCGTTTGCAATATCTGTATCATTAATTTAATACTTTTTTCCCCTTTCTCGCTTTCTTTAAAAAAAAAAATTAATATTTTGGCAACATCACTGATTTTTTTTAATATTTTGGAAGCATAATCGATGGTTAAAACTAACTGATTTATAAAATTAAAGAATATTATTAGGAAAAGATTTACTTTTAGAACCTTCCGCCCATCATCTTAAAGAAAATATTAATTTCAGGTCAATCAATGCCCGGAATTACTTCAAGGCTAATGAATATGTGATTTAATTGAAAATTTTAGAACGCTTTACTCATGACGAACCAGCTGGTCGCCAAAGGCGGCTAGTTTTTAATAATCTTAAATAATATAAACAATCTTTAATAATATTTC
>JAPMOQ010028548.1:2947782-2994910 GCA_026543055.1 Argiope trifasciata | reverse complement strand
TTGTTATTGATAGGGGTGTTACTTATGAAGCGAAACTACAACTGCACACATTGGGGCAGTAACAACCTTAAAATTTGCGGGTTCCAAACTGGAAAGCAATTTTTATCAGTACTATATTATTATTATAATTAAAAGCAATCTAACACTCTAATACAACCATTAATCTTTGCAATTAAGGTGAAGATCAATGATAGTGTTTACCTCTCTACTTTCTCTTATGCATATGTTTATGCAGTGCAGTGCAGCGTATCCGTATTTCTTTATACTGTTAAATAGAATCAAGTATGTATGAAGAACGTCTTCCTATCCTTTTAGATTGGAGTGAAAATCGGATACATGTTTGTAATAATGATGTCAAAGCAATTTCATTTATCCTTTTTTTAATGATTAATCAAACTCTCATGAATAGACAGACTGATGGATAATCACTCCTTTTAGAAATTATATTCAAAAAATTAATACAATTATATATTTTGATAAAATTACAGGATATATTTAACTTATCTAGTTGCTTTTGTTTTTAGGTATCATGTTCACTTATAACCGATTCTGCAAATTTTTAGTTTAGATTTAAAATTTTGACCATTAGATATGTCATCAATGATCACCTGCTCTCCGTACTTTTTAAAAGAAAATTTTAGACATTATAAACTTAACGAACTTTATGTGGAATAAAACACTCTTGCATAATATCTTAAAAGAATTGTTTGTTCATTTTAGCTGCATTTGAATGTTTTTGAAAATACCAATTTCATTGAATGTGAATTTAAAGTGGTGGAAATAAACGAGAGAAAAAATTGCGATAAAATGCCGATTGATTTAAGTTTTATTAAGACTTTAAAATCGCTAGAAAAGTATACAACAAAAATAAATTCTGGATAAATATATTTGATATGCATTTACATTAGTACAATTCATAAGGTTTTGTATATTTCATTACTTGGAATCATTTAAAAACGAAAATGTAATTATTTTTCAATAGAGAATAATGATTATAAACAATATTGAATTCTGATAAAACAGCTACGAGATGTTTTAGGGCCTGGATAATTAATATCTAAATAGCCAATTATGAGACTCTAATACATTTTGTTTAGCTGTCCAAACAATTTTCTGACTAATTTTTGCTAAAAATACCTTGCAAAAGTTAAGAAAACAATTCTCCGTGCAACGATTCGCAAAATGATGTTATCAACTGTCGGGGTTTGCCGGTCATAATTTGTGTCAATGAGAGAAGTTAAAATTCATTATCTTACGCATCTCCTTTTTTGTAATATTATCGATAGTAATTCAGATTATAAAATGAAAAATATCTATAACTTTCACTGTGACTTTTATCAATAAATTTCGTAATATTTTTAACATCCACTAACATACCTTGACATTTATGCTGCAAATTTTGCTTGAAAAATATCTTTTTCCAAAAAAATTGATTTAAGTACAGGAAAAAATTATGGAGCCGCAGATGCAAAATCATTTTTGAACTAATATTAATAAAAGTTATCACGGAAGAACATCAAAATTTGCCTTATTTTTTTAATTAAAAATATTTTAGTATCGTTAAGACGTACACATGTGTCATCTTTATAATAAGTAAAGCTAAAGAAATGATTATAAGACTCACTATTTTAAGTGCTTATTTATTGTTTCGTTCCAGTATGCACATTATTCACTTTTTCAGTTGATTTATTCAAAACTTGCTAGACTTCGCCACGTGTTGTTGTGGCTCAGTCAGTTTAAATGGGAAACAAGGAAAATAAAAAAGCACGTTTCTAATATATTTAATTTCACAATATTTGTGGGTATACAATATTTTTTGTTGTACTATGGTCTGTGCACGTATAGAGACTGTCTGGCTTTTCGACTCTAGAATACACGATATACACTGAAGTGACAAAAGTCATGGGATGACTTTTGTGTATCGTGTCGGTCCTCCTTTTGCCCGGCGAAGTGCAACAACTCGACGTGTCATGGAGTCCACAAGTCGTTGGTAGTCCTCTGCAAGAACATTGAGCCATGCTGTCTGTATAGACGTCCATAATTGTGAAAGTGTGGATGGTGCAGGAGTTTGGGCACGAACGGACCTTTCGATGATGTCTCATAAATGCTCGATGGGATTCATATCGGGTGATCTAGGTGACCATATCATGCGCTGGAATTGTCCGGAATGTTCTTCAAACCGATCGCGAACAGTTCTGACCCGGTGACGTAGCGCATTGTCATCCATAAAAATCCCATCGTTGTGTGGGTACGTGAAGTCCATGAATGGCTGCAAGTGATCTGCAAGCAGCTGAACATAACCATTTCCAATCAATGATCGGTTCAGTTGCACCAGAGGACCGAGTCCATGCCATGTAAAAACAGCCCACACCATTATGCAGCCACCACCAGCTTGAACAGTGCCTTGCTGACAGTTTGGGTCCATGGCTTCGTGGAGTCTGCGCCACACTCGAACTCTACCATCAGCTCGTAACAACTGAAATCGTGACTCATCTGACCACGCCACGGTTTTCCACTGGTCTAGGGACCAGTCGATATGCTCACGAGCCCAGGCACGACCATCGTAAACAAGGCCTCACAGCTTGTTTGTGACGTCACATGAAGAAGACGGTTGGCTACCGCGAGCAGAATCTCGGTTTCTTCTTCCTCATGTTTTTAATTCATTAAAAAAATTACTATCTCTTATAAGGCATTTATCTTGCATAAAATTCAAGATGATTTATTTCTCCCCTGAGTGAATGAATGAAGCATTCAAATTTTTTAAGATTTAAATCATAATGTAAATTTGTAAGATAAATACATTGGGGTATTTTTGTTAATTTTCCAGTTTTAACAGAAATTTTTTTTTATTAAAAATTATTTTATCTTTCTCTTTTCTTTTTAAAAAAGATAATCTCTATTTAATTATATATATCCTCTGTTTTTTTTAAAGTTCAAAATTAAATCAATCATTAAGACTTAAAGCTTTTGATTTTTTTTTTTTTTTGCAGTGGTAGATAATAAAAGTATTTTAAATAAATTAACATAATTATTTACTTTCCAAATTACTTATGAACTTTCAAATGTAATATTAATGTATTTAATATAAAATTTAACTTTTACATCAAATAATTCTATTGATCAAAAAGTATTACTATAAGTTTTTATTTTTTCACATTAAAAATTACATTCACTTAATATAATTCATACACTTTAATAAACTAGCTTTTATTATATCTGGTTTTGCATTTCATAGCATTTATAATAAATTTCAATTCAATCTGGAAAAATAGTAAAAGAATACATAAATGAGCAAAAATCACACTTTGAGAATCATAAAATTTTATTTTCAGAGACAATAATAAAATACATTTTGTTTTCAAATTTTATTATACATTTAACACAGACAAATGAAAATAATTATAATATTAAACAAAGTTGAAATACAAACTTACAAATAAGGTAGGTTGTACATATACATAGGTTGTATATGTGTGAATTTGCCTCAAATAAACAGTAGCATTTCATTGTTTCTAAAAAATTTCAGACCTTTTATAAATGTTGCATGCATTTATAATTAAAAATTGCATATAACTAATGATATTTAAAAATAATAAATATTAATTGCTTTACATAAAATCTGATGATTTATAAACAAAACAAAAAAATCTACATTTTCTAAGCCTATATGAGCATGCAATTCATATTGTTTTTACAGCTATTTCTAACTTTTTTACATAATATTTTAGAGGAACATATAAATTTAATCACTTTATAGTCGTGATATATATAATTAAAAATTGTTTTTTCATTCATTAGATGATTTTAAACCTTTTTTATGATGACCATAATAACAATATATCACTTAAGTGCTTAAAATTTTGGTGATAATTATTAAAAATTTCTGAAACATTTACCTTTTATACTTCAGTGGTACTTGAATAAGTTCTCCTGTATTAGAATTGAATGCTTCCCTAACAGTTAAAAACTGATTTTGTTCAAAATGTTTAGCACAGACCTACATAAAAGACACAAAAATTAGGCCTAAATCAGATTTTTAAAAATATATATGAAGTATAATAAAAAAAAAAAGATATCAATACGAAGACTTTTAAATATTAAGAAGAAATATTAAAAAAGGACTATCATAAGTAACATAAAACAAAGAAAATTTTTATTTAGCTAAACCAAACAATATTATAGTTATTGGAAGCATAAGTAACTAAATCTAGAGCAAAACACAAAGATAAATGAAAGTTATATTTAATTTTAAATGTTTCCAGTTCAAAGGAATTAATTAAAAACTGTATTAAAAAATCAAACTTACCCTACTATATTTAGTTTTAGTAGGCACGAAATTTTCCCGCTTTATTGCAGAGATCCATGCTCTTCTACTGTCTTCATCGCTTGGAAACGAAAATACAGGAACATTGGGGCTGTTTTTTGAGTAATTACTTTTACAATTAGGAACGCAGCACGTACTAGGCATCTTTATTACGATAAATTAAAATTAATATGAAAAAAAAGGCTCAGAACACTTTTAAACATAACCAATAACACACTCACCGCACTTCACGACTACAGCCACCGTGAACTTACCGCCCTCTATCATACAACTTGCGTTTAGAATTTTCTAGACAATCCGTCTTCAATCGTGACGTCACGGGCTGAACGCGTTGGGAGTTGTGAGGCCTTGTTTACGATGGTCGTGGCCCAGGAGAGTCGCTGCAGGCGATGTCGTGCTGTCAGTAAAGGCACTCGAGTTGGTCTTCTGCTGTCATAGCCCAAGGAAGACAAATTTCGCCGCACAGTCCTATCGGACACGTCCCACATTGATTCTTGCAGTTATTTGACGAAGTGTTGCGTGTCTATTAACATTGACCATTCTACATAGACGTCGGCGGTCTCGGTCGTTAGGTGCAGGTGGTCGCCCACTGCGCTGTCCATGATGGGATGTGATGCCTGAAATTTCATACTCTTGATACTTTGGATCTCGGAATGTTGAATTCACTAACGATATCCGCAATGGAATGACCCATGCGTCTAGCTCCAACTAACATTCCACGTTCAAAGTCTGTTAATTCTCGTCGTGCCGCCATAAATCACGAAAAACCTGTTCACATGAATAACTTGAACACAAATGAAAGCTCTGGAAAACGAACTGCGCATTTATACTTTTTCGCTGCGATACTACTGCCATCTGTATATTTGCATATTGCTATCCCATGACTTTTGTCACTTCAGTGTAGAATTATGCATGTAAAAAGCAATTTATGTCTAGATCTAAACCGCACAGTTCTAAAGATCGGCTCTGATGGTGACTGCTAACGCCAAATGAATCTTTTGCCAAATGCAATATCTTAAATTGAAATGGCATATGCATACGAATGAGAACATCTTTACCTTTGAGAAGCTTTGTTAAGGTTGCTGCTTCTAAGACTTTGTTCCTTATTTTTTTTTATTGCAAATCACATACAAGAGCAAATATTTGGATGGTTCGTTTTTTGTAACATGCCTACACGCCGATTTTCAAATGCAGAACGAGGAGTAGCACCATTGACAGAAAGAAGTGGATAGCTAGAGAACAATCGGAAAATGTTAGGGAACTTTAAAAAAAGTTTGAGGGGGAAATGCTTACCAGGAAGCTCTAATCAATGACATTCTTGGATTTATTCTGCACTGAGTCAGGGGAGAGCCTTAGTATAAACGTAATTTCACTGTCATTTTTCTAAAATATGATTGCTATCTGATTTGCACTTACAATATAAGCAGATTTATTTTAAAAAATGTGCTAATCTTTTCAAAATATGTTTATAAATTCGAATTATCATATAATCATCAGATAAAGATTACAGGGAGGAAGGTGAAGATGAAAAATTCAAAATATCACATACAACTATGATACTAGTTTCATAAGTCACACCAACTGGGAGCCGAGAGAGGCCGATTTTCATTTGTCCACCGCCAAAATTGCAAGTATTTCTGATCTTCTATGGATAACTGACGAAAAGCTTGTTGGATATTTGATGCAACAATGATTTTCTTTTGTTGATATCCCTAAACTATTGACAATATCATCTCTAGCAGATTTGATGTTTTCATCAAACAGTCATTCAGTGATAATTCTTTGATTTGCAGGAAACGTCGAAGACCGTTCGAACCTTTGCAGTGAAACTGAGCTAAACCACTCCTCTGTGGGGAAGATAATGTCCAGGACCTTCAACAGACCACTATATAAAATTTTCTTTCTGCCATTCTTTAAAAACAGAATTATAGATTTCAAACTAGTTATTTTTAATCAGCTTCTAGATGGTGTAAATGAATATTTTTCCAGCGATTTCAAGATTGCCAGGTAATTTGTCTAGATTTCTCATCCAGGGCGATTTAACTTCGCATCCCTCCGTTCCGTCTTTGTAATGTTTACATTTCTGGAAAAATTATCAAACGCTTCCTTCTCCAACTATTTTGAATTTCCCGTTTCACAGGGATCTGTAATTGCATTGGTTTCTAATTTCCATAAATCTCAAATATCATAATTCTGAACTAAAACAGATGTGGAAAACTTTTTGTCGACATCAACATTTGTTTTTTTGTAATACTCCAACTTAGATGAGCTTCTACATCAACAAGACCAGAAGACAAGTGACACGTATTCTGTGAAAGGTCCCCAGTATAATCAGCTACTTTATTAGTTCTACCTTCAGATAATTTTTGCTGCGGTCAGTGTGACGGATACTTTTATTCCGTAATTCCATAATCCATGAGCATTCTTATATGCAAGGAATGCATCTACAAATAATTTGTTGGTCAGGAACTTGCATCTGACAAAATTAATTTTTCTTAAAGTGTTACACAGATAATTTATAGCATTTATATTCTTTGTTTGTTGTTGTTGAACGGACACCATCAAACACAACATGCATTACATTTTTATTTCGTTCTATAGTAATTTTCATTGCTTTGATTGTAGACTTTAGGATCTGACGCCTTCGAGATCCAGTACGTATAACGATTAAACAGTTTTGCTTTTCACATTAGCCTTAATTTGTACCAATGAAATTTTCAAAAGGATTTCTGGTTGATTCTGATTTACTAATATTACATTTTCATCGAAGGCGAGTTCTCTTCTCGTTATTAGATACTTCGTTAGTTTAAGTCTTTACGGTAATAGATACTTTAGGACACATTACAAGCTAGTGTTTGCATGTAAGATGTTTTTTCTGACTTATCGAACATTAGCCTTACAGATTCGAGAACCATGTCCGACCTTTAAACATAAAAAAGAAAGCCTTTTTTTTCTTTAAAATATCCCGCTTTTCTTCAAAAGACAGTTTTTTTTTAATCTTTAAAACAGTCTTCAGAATTGAAAACTTTACAACAAAATAAGCAATTGTTTTAATTTTTGGCTCCATATATTTAAATCTTTAGCCGCGCGAGATAACATTTCGATTTTTTAAGATATATTTTGTTTTCAGTTTAAAGATTCATCTGATTTGAACTGATATTTTTCCAACGAAATTTTCTTCAACTTACGCTCGAAAAAATTAAAATAACTACAATAATTTATCATCATAACAGTTTTTGTTTATTAATCATCGGATTTCATAATCAAACTCTTAATAAACTCTCAGAAATACATGATTCTACATGAGGAAACGGAAAATATATAGGATTTCTCAGTGGTTACGCCCAGAAGCGGAATTGGACAACATGTGGCAACAAGCGTTGAAACAAATACAGGAAGGTTACCCTGTTTAGACCTACGTAGTGTCTGGTCTAGTGGAAGGATGTCGAAAAAATTGATACTTAGGTTGAATAGATCATGAGGAGCAGAAATCTGCAATGAAAAAACTTAGTTCAAATTTCAACTGCCAGATGGGAAGGTGGCGCAAGAAAAAAAAATCCCAATTTGGAACTTACAAACTTTATTTAATTACAATATATGTTCAATGTGCATTCCATTTACGTCAAGCACATGTTCAAAGCGTGTTATGGCAGCAGCATGACGTGTTATGGTTGCTTTCAGTTCATACAGAGTCCATATGCTTCCTTCATATACATGATCTTTCAGGAATCCCCACAACCAGAAGTCACAAGGATTCAAGTCCAACTGCCCAAGCCAGGCAACTGTAAAACTTCTTGAAATTACCTACTGATCTTCAAAGTAAGCAAGAAGCAATGCCGTCACTGATAGCGCAATGTGAGGTGGTGCACTATCTTGCATGAAGACAATAGTCTCTAAACATTCTCGTTCTTGTAACGTAGGAATGACTAGCTGCTGAAGATGGTCGCGGTAATGGTCAACCGTTACAAAATATCTTTGCGGACTATAAGGAGTGTTCGAAAAAGAGGGACCAAGGATGAAATCAATAGTAAAATAATGTAATCAGGATGTAGAGACTGTTCATGCACATCATTAAGACTTGCAATGCTCCATAAACGACAGTTCTGAGAATTAACTGCTCCACCTATGGTAAAATGAGCCTCGTCTGACCACAAGATGCTCCAAGGCTATGAATTGTCAGCGGCTTTTCTGGTTTAAAAAAATCTAGCAAATTTATTTCGTTTCTTTAGGTCTGCAGGATTCAGCGATTGCACACGATGAATTTTGTATGAATATCACTTTACAATGGATCGAAGAACTTTTTGTACTGTAGTTGTGTATTGGGTGTTATTGGCGCAAGAGCCATATCTTGGCTAAACTGCACCATTTTGCACTGTAGATCAAAGAGAAAAAATGTTTATTAAATTTGGAGAGTTGGATGTGGTACAAGGAAGAGGATGGAAAAAGATTTCAAATGAAACTGCGAAAGTCCCTCTTGCCGTAGTCGAAAGGACGTCCGATTCGCAATATTCTTCATCAAGTGCTTGATCGGTGGCACGGGATTTGTCCTTCCCTTGGTCTACAGTACAAAAAAGGACAAATCGCAATCGGACAATATTTAAGATTATTCCCACTTTTAAGGAAGAAGACACATTGACGCAAATTTACCACGCTATAATCGACGCAATAACTAAATTCCAACCGATCGTTTTTTTTTTCTTCTTTTCTTTTTCTGGCGGATATTCCTTTGCAAAGTGTGGTTCAGTAATATATATATATATTTAAATCATTATTTGGCAAATACAAAAAGTATATTTATTATAGTAAAAAGTCTTAATTAATCGAATGTAGACCCCTCCCCTGCTTTTTTCAGAAAATACGAAATATTTTTATACTCCGATCTGGCATCGATAACATTTGCGTATATAGCGAATGGCATCTTTTTCAAAACGCATTTAGCTTTAATACTTTGATTAAAAGTTTAAAATATTGGAATTCTGATTTATATAATTTTATGTTTATTACAAAAAAATAATAATTATGAGAAATTAAGCAATAAATAAATAAACAACTTTTTAAAGATATTTAAAAATTATATATGAATTTTCGTGATACCCACAGAAATTTTTATTCTACTTGATTTTCAGATTTTTCTTCTCTACAGAAATGGATCAAGCTAAATTAATTGCTCTTACAACAACCACACCTTGGATATGGAGTTGGATTAAAATTATTATTTTTGAAGATATAATTTACATTATGTATTTGCTTATAATCTGTTATTTAAAAAATTTTTTAGATCAAGAACTTCAGAAAAACAATGATGAGCTGATTGGAAAAGAAAACTTTTCAAATGGAGAACAATCAATTCAGACTGAAACCATCTATTCCAGTGAAAAAAATACAACAGCTTTTTTCTCCAAAAGTTTGCAAGACAAAGGATTGTGTAAGGTTTCACCATCCGATTGTTTAACTGAAGACAAAGAAACTCTAGGTAATTGTAATTACAAGAAGAAAGATCTAAAATATCACAAAGAAAAGTTACTGAAAAAAATGAAGAATCAAAACTGGATACGCAAGCCCCCAAAGCCAGGCAGTCGATATTTTTTCATTTACCATCGAAAACACCATATTCGTCAGAGACGAAAAATGAGATTTTTACCTAAACTTGATCCTCTATTCGAAATTAAGGGGGAAGAGAAAAATGAACTTCAAAAAATAAGAAAGCAAAAAAGGCTTTCATCATTGATAAAAAAAATTAAGAAATTGAAGTCATTTTTTAAAAAATCACGGTGCAAATCAACTAAGATACTTTAATATCTAATTATTTAAACATTTAACCAGTCATGTGTGTTAATTTATATAAATTTACACACATTGAATAATAAAAATTGAAGAAAAAATGTTTACAGCAACTAATTATGATGAAAAACAAAGCACAGATGAGTGCTGTTTTGTTTAAGACACATTTTTTGTTCAATACGCAAGAGTGAGAAAAACTCTTTGTATTAATGTGAATGACTTGATGTTTTCCTCCCAAAGTTTAGATAATCAATTTCTATTTGGAACAAACATTTTTTTTTTTTGGTTCACTCTGCAAAAATTATGAAAACCACTGCTGTATTATATGTGATGTTTATTAGTAACATTATTGTTAGAAAATCAATTTGTATTTGGATGATATAAAAGTATCCAAAATTAGCAATTCATTTTCAAACAAAGATATGAAAAGATAATGGCAATTCGTCAGAAGGAAAAATAATATTTAAGATACTTTGATGGGGAAACTGATATTTTTATGTAGTTTTCAATCATTATCTTTATGTTACCAAATATTCTAGGTCATAGACATTCCAAGATTAAAGTTTTGGCAATGATACGAAAATCTACGGATTAGTACAAAATTTAGAGACAAAACAAAGTAATAAAACTATTTGTGAATTGCATTTTATAACTTTACCTTTCTAGATATACAAGTGTCAGCTGAGTAAACAAAATTATGGATAAACAAGACTGACATAAAAATGAATCATTACAGATAAAGTAATAAAAATCAAAAACTTTGAAAAATAAACTTGTTTACAATACGTTTAAACAACTGGAAGCATGCAATTGCTCTTTTATTTGTAAAATACTTAATAATTTATGTATTTTTTAGAATTTGATTTAATTAAATAATGCATTTTACAGTTAATTTCTTTTCTAAATAATTACTGTTATGCAAATATTTCTCATTTCTCTGATTGGCTAAATAAAATTGCTTTTTTATATTTCCGGTTTACATTTTTCTGGATTAGATGATGATTTTATAGACAATGATTAGTGATAAATTTCCATGGCAATAACTAGGCAATCTGCCTAGGAACTTTAAGCTGAAGGGGAGGAGGAAGAAAATTTATTAAAAAAATGTTAAATACCTATTTATTATACAATTAAATTTGGGAAAATATACAAATTTTATGAATGAAAAAATATTAGGATAATCTTAAGCATAATTAGTCCAATTAGTTTTTACACTTATTTATTAATTTTATTACACTTACTTAGTATTTATGAACATTGAGTAATTACTTAAATAACATTCTGTTCATATGCAGGTGTTGTACGATCATGAGGCATAATAATTAAATAAACATATGTTTTTCACAAAGTTATTGAAATTTCTAAAAATTTAATATAAATCATTAAGTATTGAACGAGTTAAAAATGTGATGAAATGCTAAACTAAACTGATCCCTCTATTAAGTAAAGGGCTTAATATTTTGCAATACTTAAGACCATAAAAAGATTAAATACACTATTGTAACAGATAAACTGAGAGAATGTAGAAAATTATTCTCATCACTGTTGAGAATAATATCTATTCAACAACTTTCAAAGTAATTTTTTTTTATTTGAGTTTCTTTTTTTTCTTTTTTCAGATATCTTAAAATTAAAAAAGCTTATCCCCCCCCCTTTTTTTTACAATGCAAATTTTTTTCTCAGATAAATACAAATTTTATAGAAAATATTATCTGAAGTCTACCATCTTTATTATTCAAGATGAATTTATTTCATCAGCAGCAACAAATTGTTATATTTAAAAAAGAAGATATTAATCAAACAAAGGTTAGGTTAAACAAACTTTCCCACTTCTACTGTAAATAGAAATAATTAAGATGTAATATTAATATAAAGCATCCTAAATTTTCTTCAGATTTTAACCAATACAAAAGTTAAAGTTATGAAAAGTTAAAAACACTTAATTTAACACTAATTTTTTTTTGTTTACGGTGTACTTAGTTTTTCTCATTGCTTAAATTTTGTACCAATTTTTGCATTAAATTCAACAAGCAAATGTTTACAAAAACATTCATTAACCATGTAATATAACATTTTTTAAATATCTATAATTTTTTTTTATTTACTAAATGTATGAAGGAGAAATTAAAAAGTTGCTCTAGCAAGAAATAACAATTATCCATAACAATTTAAAATTTCATTACATTAATTTTAATTTAAATAAAATATAACTTTAAGCATATTAAATTTAATACAGCAAATTATAAACATATTTTTACAAATGAAAATGAAATACTTTAATTCCACAAACAAGAATTCAAACATGCATTACATTTTACAAAATTAGGAAATAACATTACATCTAAAAAAATCCACTAAATACTAAATAGTAAGGCTCAAGGCTGCATTAATGAAAATACAGTAATATAATAATGTACAGACTTTTCAAATAATTAATGGAAATTAAGCTATGAAATATGTACATTGTTACTAGCGAGTTATAATATTGTGGAGCAGTAAAGGCATTTTCAGATTATGTGAATGGTTCATTAATATGTGTTTAATAGTTTAGTCAACATTTAAATTTTCAGATGTTTTATGTCAATGCTATTATTATATTTTTAAAACAATTTTAGCTCCAAATATACAATGATAACATTTTAATAAATTTTCTAAGTGAAATCTCTAGGGTTTGTGTTTTACAATTTAAGAAGTTTTAGCATGTGAGAGAAATATAATCCTAATAGAACAATGATTATTTGAATCTTTCAATTGCATTTAAAAGTAAAAGCAAATGCAGTATGATTACATAATACAATAAAACTCAAAATTAAATATAATTACCAATAATTTATGATCAAATTCCAGCAATGCTTGAAATATTTGTATAGTTGCCTGAAATAAAAACGCAGATAGGTAATTGGAGCATTTTACTATTTAGCATATACTAATCTATATAAAATCCGAGAATCAATTTAGTTATTGAATAACTTCTTGGTATATTTTCAAAATTTAATAAGTTTGTATTCAAAAAGCAAAATACTAAAGAAGCAAAAGCTAAGAACAAAACAAATGCAAAACACTGAAATCTTGTGAGAGCTTTTTTGCTCATTGATATAATTGTAAAAGCAAATATGTATTAACTATTTAGCAGTAATTAATCACTAAAGATAAGATGCCAACAGGTTTTTTCAAAACTAATGTTTGCAAATGGCATAGGATTAATATTAAAATTTACTAATGACATACAACTAATGCTAAAATTTGCAACAGACATATAATTAATGTGCAAGTATCATTGTCAATAAAAAAATATATTTATATCCCTAAATATACTAACTGACATTCTAAATAAATATATTTGTATTCTACATAAGCAGAATCTATATGCAAATAATGTTAACATTTATTTAAAAAATTTCTTTTTTTAGTGATAAGCAGGTACTAAACTCTTTTTAATCCCCTCCCCTTTTTTTTTCTTTTTCGAAAGGAAAATTTTAGGATTTTCTTTTCGATCAATTACAAAACATATAGCCTTTGGTTAGATATATTTTTGTATTATATATATGTGTAAGTTTGTGTGTGTCAGGATATAAAGATAAAAATATTTCTATCCACTCACATTATTTATATAACAATTTAATTAAATTTATTATAAGAATATATTATAATTTCTCTTGTTTTAAATATGAAAAGTAGAGAAGTAAGTTTTTGAACAATTAAAGCAAATGCATACCATATCTGTTTATAAAATTTATTACTAAAATTGTATTGAATACATAAAAACAAAGAATTAAACTTCACTCTCATTTAATTTACAAAATTAACTATACTGTCCTAGTAAATAAAACACTGAAAATATACTTTTCAAATGTTAAAATAGCAAGAAATGAATTTCATTCCAACCTAGCAGATGTCATTTATTGTAACAAAATTAATTTTCAATGTTTTCTAGGTAGCAAATATAAAATTTTTATAATCGTAAATTACCTTTTAAATTTAATTATTGTATTATAATATACAATACATAATAACATATTTTGGTCTATAACAGACCATCTCATAACAATTTGAAAAGAAAGAATTGCAATCTATGCATGTATGTTTTAAATAAAACAACTTAAAAAAAAAACATTGCTTTTAATATTTACCAAAGACAGTAAATTAAGAAAGTAAACTGCACAAATTTGAACTTGTATCTTATTATTAAAAGCTTGAAGATATTCAGGTCTAAGAATTCAGTATTGTAAAATACTAATATTACTGGTCTAAATAATCAAAGACAGTATTTTAATTTCTATTTTCTCTATACAAAAGGTCAAAACAAAATACATTATGTTTCTATCAAATACTATAAGCCAGTGCATCAGATTTATTTGAAACCTTCTTCTGATATGTATTTAGTCATTCTATTAAATTTATTAATCTTCTAAGTATTGACTTTTAAACTTAAAGGCCTTATCAAGTTTTAAAATTATAGATTAAAATTTTTAATTACAATTTTCATTTCTCACCCATAGATGGCAGCTTGATACAGGTATGAATAAAATTTAAAGGACATTAATCTCACTTCCGTTTCTCTTTCTAAAAATTTTAAAATTTAGAAGCTGATTCATGAGATGGTATGCCAACAAGTTCTTTAATTGCAACCAGAGATATCAGGATCTAGTATGTGGCTTTGGAGGAGATCTCCTTTTATAATGTTACAGATTATCCTACATCATGATTTCATACTTATAAAATATTTACCACAATCATCTAATGTAACAGAATCCAATACTTTTTTAAAAATCACTAATTATTTTGAAGATCTGGAGTGGGAATAAATTTTAATGGTTAAAGATTTAAAATTAAGAAAGAATTGTCAGCAAACACCATATTAATTTCAATTATTTAAACATTAAAAAAATGTTAGAAAAAAAATACATCCCATCATTGACACAAACTGTGTAAAGTAAATTAATATCTGCATAAAAATAAAAATGCCTAAAATAACATTTAAAATTTTTGAAGCAGATGGTAAGAAGACATTGAAGAGACTTTTCATTTTTCAATGTCATTTTAATCTCTCCCAGGAAAGCATATTTACAAAAAGGTGCAGACAAGACAAGTCTGATATGCCAAGCAGCATAAGCAGAAGTGGGGAAGAGAAATGAAATTAATTATCTCTCGCTTTATATACCATGTTTTGATAGGGAAAATATTGTTTACAATGCTACTATATTATTAAGATTCTCATGGGGATTTTTACACTTGTTAATCACAAAGCAGGGAAACACAGGAATCTTTTCAAAAAGCGTTTGTTTAGGTCAGCAACTGTTAAGAGAACCATGAGAATCACAAACTAAATATATTAACAAAGCTTCTCTCGAATTAATTAAGTAGAAAAATGGAATTGGATTAGGGAATTAGAGAATGAATTGATATGGGTTAAATCAAGATAACACTTTAAAAATTAATTTGAATTAAAGTTATATTGATAAGAGTTATAAATATCACTACATGTATATTTTAAATATATATGGATTCAATAAATATTTCAGAATATTGAATAAATTAATTGTTATAATATTAAATAAATACATGATTTAATTAAACAAATGCCTTTTTATCTTGTTAAAATGTTAATGTATAATCACTTTCAGTTATTAAGCATCTAAGTATAAAATTAAGTTAGTCCCATATAAATCTCATATTTTTCAATATAATCGTTTATTTGATGGGACATTTTATTTTTCCTTCACAGTTTTTATTCTTACAAATGCATTTTCACGGGAAACCATGTTGCAATTTTCGATCAGTTTTCTCACATACACGTAGAATAACGGCAATGCTATCTTAAAATACGCACTTACATAATTTTTCCATCGCTTATTTTACAATATTTTATAAATTATCTAAATCTTGAGAATTTCTTGTCAGCTTAAATTAGTATCCAAATAATACTAACAGAACAACGGCAATGATTCTAATAAAAGTATAGACCGAATATGCACGCTATAATTTAATGATAACATATTAAAATTGAATACAGTTTCTTGAAAATAAAATTTGTGATGAAGATAAGTTTTTCAAATAAATGTGCAGATCACGCCATAATTTAATTGCAAAACTTTCGGTTTCAGTCCATATCGCTTCAAATGGAAACCAAAAAAAATTTAACTCTGTGTGAAAACGGTTTTACCACTACTGTAGAGTGATTCACTGCTATCTCAAAGGATATTTGATTCGAGTGCCACTATCATTTCCATACTACTCAACCCAGCGCATCACAAAAGACAAGGGAAACAAAATGTGTTGAATTGTGATAGGACTATATTTATTTCTTGCGTTTATTTATCAACACCTGCTTAAAACCAGTGATACTTATTTAAACACCTGCAAAAACCGAATAAGTGGATACTTTGTTATTAAAAATTTTACCCAGATTTTTAAGGATGAAGCGGACCATTTTCTTCATAATCCTGTGTTTTCCATTTGTAATCGCTGATCAAAATATTGTTGACAAAAGGATTGCACGTGCTGTAGTAGAGGTATATATTTTATAGTTATATTGGGTTATTGCATAAGTATAACAGATTTTTTAAAAATCAATTATATAATTTAGAAGGTTAATGGTTATTGAAAGTTGGATAGAAGATACAGACTTTACTGGTATGCACTTTCCATAAATTGATTTGTGCAAAGTGCATTATGAATAATTTTAGATAAAAGTAAAGTATACTAGATAAAAGTATACTAGAAATTTTAATGACATGAGTGAAATTATTTGATAAAGTTAGTTATAAACATACATCGTATATTAGAATAAATTGACAGGTGTAAGAAGGGAAAGACCATTATTAGTGTTGTTAATTTTTTAAATAAAATATTAATTTTTTATGCTATTGATTTTTTTAGAAGCTTATTAATTTAAGTTAATATCCATTACTTCATTGTAATGTGTGTATAGTTTATAAAGCTATTTAGATTAAAAAAATTATTACAAGGTTTTCAAAGGGATGTATTAACAAATTTAGGCATTCATACAAGAGATTAATTTTGCTACTTATCCAAAGTTGGATTAGCAAATAAATAAAGTAAGCAACTGTATTAACATGCAAGTTTTTTTTCTTCGTGTAGTTATAAATTCAAAATAATTAAATTTTGTTCTCTTATTAGGTAACTCAAAGTCATTGATATTAAAATGAAATATCCATTCTCTCCCCACCAAATTTTCTGATTAATCATTGCAATCTCTCTCATATTTTAATTGTCTTACTCACTGATTTGTTTGTCGGCAATTGTAATAAATTTTGTATTGGAATATTTAGATTGCATTGAGAGCATTTTATAATTTTTTATTTTAATTTTGTTAAATATGATTTTGAAACCGATTCTCATGATAATGTCCAGCAATTTATTGTTTGATTTTTTTCATTTATTAAAGATTTGCTATGTAATATAGTATTAAATAGAGATTAAAGTAAAATTGATACTTAAAAAAAAATGTCATAGAAATTAGAAAAGAGGGAGACAGAATTCGTATAACCATAAATTTCTTACAGAGTTTAATCTGTCTCTGTATTTAATATATGTGCTTTTTCTAAAATTAATTGTATGAAATATTTTACTCTTTTCAGAGTTGTGGTGGATGACGTTTGAATCGCCTCCCAGAGGTGAAACGGTTCATTTACCGTGACCTTCCTTTATTGTATCCTTTTCATTGTGTGGAATTATATCTTAATATTTGATATTCTTTAAATAACTTACATTTTTATAAGGTAAGATGAATTAAAAAATAATTCAATTATAAAGTATTCAGTATTGAAGTTATTAGTATAAAATGTTTTTTGTGATTTTCAAAAGTGTCTGTTGCTATTTAGAATTTCTGTAGCTTTAATATTTTCCTATATGGTCCCAGTCATAATGCAGAATTTAAGCAAATCAGTGGAGCCAATCCAGAACTCATATTTTATAATAGAGATGGCGTTGAAATAGAAGTAAGTATTGAAAGTGCTACCTATTAAAATATTCAAGTTATGTGGCAAATAAATATTTTAACATACAAATAATAAAACATGTTGGGTACTATGGATAAAAATTGTGCAAATAGATTTTTGTGTTGAATTATTTTCTATTTTGGATTATCAGAGTTTTTTTTTTTTTTTCATGGTTGCCATGCTACCAATTGTATGAAATTTTAAATAAAAATGGTGGATTTCATTTCTTTCAAATCATTTTTAATTCTTTTCATACTCATATTTTGATTATGAGGTAATAAAAGTGTTAATTGGAAAGTATCAGTATGCCAATATTTACAAGGGTAAGAATAATTATATATATATATAGGATTTTGAGTTGTGTACATTCTTTCATTTCTGTGTCTCTCATTTTTTGCACGAGTTTTGATTGTTTTTCAAGTACATTGCAGCAGTAATCATCTATAGAAATTCAATCAAAATTAATGTTGAATAAATTTTAGTTTAAATTTTTATTATCCAATTATAAACTTAGTAAATTTTTTCAAAAAGTAGCCCAATTTCTATTCTTTCCCTGTTTTTTCTGAATCAATGAAGAATCTGACATCATTAGTATAAGGCAAAATTAAATTTTTTAAAATTAATAGCTCTGATGAATTTATATGTTAATTTAAACACATTGCATAGATTATTTTCACAACAATGGCAACTTGTCACATCTTGGTTGAAAACAATTTCAGTAATAGTGTATTTCTTCCAGATGTAAACCTATTCCATTTGTGTCTGCAATAGACTTGCAAAGTTTGAATTATTTTATTGCTTGTATTGTTTGCATTTTTCCGCTCATTTCAAGCCTGAGTAAGATGGGCTGCTTTTGTTAATTTGATTTATAATCTATCTGTCAGAGCCTAGGAATTTTATAATCCATCTAATATGAAAAACTTAACTGTTGCAAATGAATTTGCATGTATATGGAAAACAAAAGTTAATGGGTTATAAAATCTATTGAAAATATAATTCTTATTATTCTGGAAGTTAAAGCTTTTGCGTGCTTTTTATATTGTTTAAAATAATAAATATGTAATAAATTGGCATTCAAATTCTTTAAAAGTTTTCACTTTACATAAAAAAGTTTTTAAGATTAACATTTCTATTTTTCTTCCCTCAGAGAATACCACTTAGTGAAAAAACTCAAGATGAATGCAAGAAATTGTTGCTTGATAATGGATTTTATATGAAAAAAGCTGAAAATGAAGATATCCCTGAGAAATATAAAGATGCACCTTATAACTCTCCGCACCAAGAACTGTAAAATATTTCTATAGTTAATCAAATAGTTTATGTAGCTAACTATAATTTTTTAAAAGAAAAATATAATTTAACCAAGGTAAAATAAATAAATATATATTCATGTTTTCTATTTTTCAATCATTTGGAAAATATGAATTATAATTTTTTTCTCCTTGATCCATTAATTACAAAATGCAGCAATAAGAAATGAAATGTAATTAAACTAATTTTCTTTATTGTAAGTTGAAATGTGATATTGTAAATTGTTTTATCAAATTTATTTGTAATATGACAGTATTAATTTTTATATTTATTTTACATTTTCTATTTTGTACTAATCAAATATTTTTAATCTGTTTAAATACAATTTACTGTACCAATGTAATATTACACTGAATATCTCAATATTTTTACAGGGTCTGTATTTATATTTTAAAATTATCTGTATATTCTAGTATTTACAGAACACTGAAATGAATGTTGAAAATGGTGTGTTGCCGAATCATGCCATTATGAATGATAATGCAGATTTAAATTCTAAGGGTCTGTATTTGATGCAACTGTTTTGGCAATTTGAAAACACATCATCTGTAACATTCTAATCTGCAATAAATGCTTTTCTATGAAAATTTGTCTTTTTTTCTGGAAAAAAAAAATGTGGATTATTAGCTAACAAAGGAATTAATTTTATCGATGGAATTGAATTAAATTAATGGTAACCATATCTATATGTTATAAAAAAAGAACAGTGTATTCTTTTCAGATTATCACTGAAAAGTGTAAGCATGAGAAACTATTTCCATTAAAAATTTAATTTAAGCTTTAAGAAGTTTATAATGGGCAAGAAATCATTAAAAAATTGGAACATAATTACTGGTAAAACTGATTATACATTTAAAGAAATAAAATATGCTTTAAAATAAATGTAATATTAATATAAACAAGGTACATACTATTTGTAACTTTTCATTTCATCGTTTATCAGTAATATCTGCTATGTTATTGTAGAATAAAATAGTCCTGTTACCTGCTTACTCAGCAAATATTGCTTACTAACAAGTGTAATATTTGGTAGTTTTTCCAAGTGATTTTGCAATTTTTATTTTATTTAGAAGACATGAGACTCTGGGATGTTTAGTTAAAAATGTGAAAAAAAAAGCGATTGAAATGACATTCTCTAGTTCCGGAACAAAGAATTGAAAAAAAATTTGTGCATCATTTTGCAATTTTTTATTCATATATGTTTTGGAAAATTTTTATTAACATCAAAAACGTTTTTCATTTTGGCTTTGAATATTCCAACTTCAATATATTATTCACTAATCCTACTGATAAAATTATCAATTAAATACTTTATGTAACTTGTTGTTTAATAACGACTTAAAAATATTTTGATGAAGTTGCAACTTTTGATAGTCATAGTTCAGTCATGCGGTTATAAAGGTCTTAATCCTGTAATGTATTATATCTCTCTAATTATCTGTCAGTTCTCGCAAAATTTGAACTTTAAATTAGAGTGGAAATAATTAAACTGCAAATTGATATAAAAACATTTTTTAAAAACTGAAACCAATCACTTTTTAAAAATATAAGTAAAAGAGAATCATTATGTGTACTACAGTATAATTACAATGTATGTAATATTTCAAGAATTATTCAACAAAAATTACAAAGATTCGTAATAAAATACAGTTTTTAGTTTTACCTTCAAAAATATTTAAATGATGTGAATAATATTTTATTTTGGAGTATAAACATAATTAAAAAATTATTAAGTCTAAATTTTTTACATCTTTTAGTTATAAGAAATCATATTCCACGAATTGTTCTTGACATTTCTACTTTCAAATAAATGGTTTCCTTTTTCTGCTATCAAATTTGATCAACTTATGAAGTTTTGAAAAGAAACATTTGGAGCACTCAACATTTCCATTCTTGGGCCAGGCTGTCTTGAGAAATACTGGGCATTGATTGGGGGTATCATCTTTGTAACAGTCTATGAAGTGGTTTAAAATGACTCGTTTTTATTGAATAGTGATCTTAAAATATTTATAAATCAGTCAGTTTTAGAGACTGAGTTTATTAAGTTTATCTCTTTCTTTTTTAAAGTTAAATATCCTTCATTTTTTAAAGCATTTATAGACTCATGTTGCTTACTATGTAGTTATTTACTTCATTTAGAACATTTTTATAGATGCATTTCTATTATTAAAGTTTTACAAATTAGCCGTTGGAGCTTAAATTGAATACATATATTTATATATATTAAACCATGTTTGTCTTGAATAAAGCTGATTTAATTAATTAATAATAATGTAAAAGGAGCATTACAAGAATAATGATCATTCTTTAAAATCGAGCACAAGAGAGTGACACCTGTCTTTGCTTCCTAGCAGTATTACCTAGGCTGCTAACTACTAGCCGAATCGATATACTGGGACTACAATACACTATCCTATCCAGAAAATGCATGAAGCAAATACAGTGGAGACAATTTCTTGCGAAGAGATCTCTTGATGGCAAGCGAGGGATAGAAAAAAACAGCAAAATGCAAAAGTCATTGGTCAGGATAAGTCTAGAGGGGATATTGAACCTGGAAAACTTGGAATTGAGACATCCATATTCATCTGAGGGATACTGCTTACGAATAAATCTCCTGTCTAACTGAAGGGATGAAATTATAAGAAAAATGATGATTCTTCTAAATTATCCAAGAGCCCCATTTCAATGGCCTGTTTCCATAACATACATGGTCGTCAATATGTCATCCGATTCATTGTGGAACCACTCTTGCCAACGGATGTCGATCAGGAATTTCCCGTTAACTGTTGGTTAAATGAATAGACAATAAAGAACCACGCAAAAACACGAGAGGGGAAAGAGGGCGAAATGTGCCCGCACATGGGGCTTGAGACATATTCCTTCCACCATAGAGGCAGAGGTTTCAAAACCGTTTCCTGCACTTTTTATTACCGAAAACATTTGTGCACGGAATAAATACCCTCTGCCCCAAGAACTGTTTGTTAGTTTAATAAAGAAAAATGCCATTGAATTCTGGAAAGTGTACGTCTGGTAATTTAATGGAACATGGATTGGAGTTCTCAAATGTATTGGAACCTAAATCCTTGAATTTATTTTATGAAACATCAAAAAATTAACAGTTTAAAAGTGAATTTGTTTTTAAGCTGTAAAAGTGATGATTAAGTATTTTTGTTATTTATCCCCCCCCCCTCGTTGCAAATCTTAGGCAATGAATTCTTTTTTCACTGTAATGAATCTTTTGCTCTATCCAAGACCACTATGTTGGATGTTGACTAATTAGCAGTTTGTAAATCAAAATAAATAAGCTGGTATTTTTATAAAAACATTTATTCTTTTAATGCTTCCAACATCAATACACCACATCAATACATCCATTTACAACAAATTCTTGTTACCGATTGATGAAAACAAACAGGAACGTACACTAAGAGGACTTGAGGTCTTGCACTAAATTTATTGGAAGGGTTTCACAGTAGGAATCAACTACAGCATTTTACATCCATTTTTTTCGGGGGTGAGGGGGCATTTAGGATAGACTGGGATAGTTGTAACAATTTCTTTTAAAACTTGTTGGTTGTTAAAATTTGTTCCCAATATGGGTCAAGTTGTAACAATTAAAATGATTTTCCTTTTACTAATTAAAGGAAGGTAATTATTACTTGGCAAAGTGGTAACAAACTTGTCCTTTGATCACTGTCCAAAATTAGGTAGCCTGTCCTCAAATAACTCTAAAACTACTTCATATCAAAATTTAAATGTAATATAATATACTGTTAAAGTTGCTGTACACATCTCCACACGATAGAACAAAATCATTCTTTTTCAGAAACACTTTGTTAATTCAATACCTTTTTTCTCTTTTCTTAAAGTGTTCCCAAATCTTTTTTTCTGGTTTTTGTTTCTTATTTGTCATCTTTTTTAAATTGTATTTTCATCACTCTTTTTTCCTTTCAAATAGACAAGGTAGGAATAAAAAAAAAAGTCTTTTTATTAAGTGAGCTTTTGTTACTCATTAGGGGATGAATCCCTTGCAAGAGATCTGATCTTTGAGGGATACATTTTAATATTTAAGGCAGAAAGTCTAACTAAATTAGTCAAACAAAATCCAGGCTAAGCCTTACAAGTTACAATTTGTTTCGCCATATAGTTTTGGACATTTTTGCTAATTCCTTAAAAAAATCCAATCACTAAAAAAAAATCAAAGCAGCTCTTTAAAACTTAATATAAAGTAAAAGTAAATAGGTAAAAACATTAAAAAAAAGATCTAATTATCTTAAATCAAAATTCAAGGAATTCTTTCTCCCCATTTATTAGCTAAAATGGAGAATGTGTTTGCAACTTCTCAATATTACTTTCAGTCATATACTGACAGTGCTAATGACTCCTCATTAGATTCTTCAGCAAATACTAAATTTTTAAAAAATAACAATTTAAGAAGCATGTTACAACTAGCCCCGGGTTCATCTACTATAATGATAAATAAAGATTTTTAAAATACAAAATGGTTTTAAACAGCACCTCATTCTACAGAATATTTCATGAGTACTATTTTCTTCTTTCTTAATTCAATACAAGAATATACTAAAAGTACATTTCATTTTCCAAACCATTACATTTTAAATAAAATCATTATGAGTAACATGATTTAATTATTCTGTTGTTGAATTTTGAAACAGTAATTTTATCCTGGAAATATCATATTTCTGATCATAATTCGGATTTAATAAAGCTTAGCTGGCAACACGATTTGAATAACACAATTAATAGAATAAATTTAAAAATTAAAAAAAGTATTAAATGCTTTTTGATTATTATTTTTTCTTAGGAATATTTTCAATTGGAAAAGGTAAAGATGAAGAAAAAAAAAATTTAAATTAAGCGAATAATGCAAATAGGAGTTACACCTATTAAAATTTAATGAAATATTTTCTATCTCAACACTTTTAATGTAATTGCTCTGATTTTTATTTTTTGGGGGAGATAAAAAGAAAATAGCACATTTTAAAATATATCCATTTCCAATGCCACATTTTGCACTCAACCATCATCAATATATTACAGAAAATATTTTATTTTGAACAAGATATTTTTATGTGACTGGTGCAAAATGTGTTGCAATAGCTCAAATTTTGTAGGATTGCAAGTTTATAGAAAGGAGTAAAAAATATTTATGATTGAACATGATTTTCTACTCGACTGAATTTAATAAGCAGTTGATGCAAGCTGTAAAAACACAGATATGAAAAGCAAGTTACATCAATATTTACTTAAAGAAGTAAAGATAGAAATAAGATAAAGTTCTAATTTGAAAAAAAGTTTAAATGTCTAGCTAACATCGATTTAAATGAATATGGACACACATGTATATTTCATTCTATAAGAATACTTCCAATTTTTTGATAACCATCATTAATCCAAAAGCAACTGATTTTGTTATTGATAAAAATGAGAGTAATACAAAAGTCATGAACTAGTAGTTGTTTAAAGTATTTTCTTCTGCAGGTGTTTTCATTAGAAAGTCATATATTCCTTTCAGTTTGATTAAAGACTTAATTAAATGTACAAAAGTGATATATTTCAATCATAACTTTACTTGATTTGATATATTTTCTCAAATAAATTGGATTTAAAAAATACATAGCTATCTTATCACACCTTACAAAATTTTATTCCTCTTTTTAAAAAAAGTTTCAATTCACAGGACTGATTATTATAAACAAGTATTTTGAAATCATTTTTAGGAAAAACAGTAAGCAGCATTTAAACTTTGATTCCCCTTTTAATCATCATTCTCAAATTATTAGTATGGCTTTTTGATAATTTCAAAGACACTTTCAATACATTAACAAAAGAAATCTTAAAACAACACTGATTTTTTTTCCCCACAGACAAGTAAAATGTAAACATTTAATCACAGATAACGTTTAAAAAATATTTAGCAAATTGATTAAAATGAAAATGAAATTATTGAAAAAAAAAGTGATTAAAATGAGACTAATACAAAAGTCATGGATTAGTTGTTGTTTAAAGTATTTTCTTCTACAGGTGTTTATATTAGAAAGTTGTATATTCCTCTTTCAGTTTGAATAAATAGTTAACTAAATGTACAAAAGCCATATATTTCAATATAGATTTGTATGTTTATATGTATATATATAAATATTCTCAAATAAATTGGATTTGAAAAATACATAGGCTCTTTTATCACACCTTATAATTTTTTTTTAAAGAAAAAGTTTATATTTACAAAACTTGTTATTATAAACTAGTATATAATGTTGAAATCATTTTCTGGAAAAACGGTAAGTTTAAAGATAATTCTCAAATTATAAGTAAGGAATCTTGAATATTTCATAGAAACTTTCAATATATGAAAGAAAAGAAATCTTAAACAACACTGAATTTTTTTTCCACAGACAAGTGAAGTGTAAACATTTAATCACAGATAATATTTGAAATATATTTACATATATTGCAAAAAAAGAAATAATAAAATTTATGTTTCTGAATTTAATCAAAATTTACCCCCCAATACTTTTAGGAAAGGGCAGGATAATCTTCTGGTAGAAGTAAATGAACTCTGCAAATGGGACAATCACTCTTCTTATCCAGCCATTCTTTAATACACTGGAAAAAACCATGAATAAAATGAGTGCTGCTTTGTTACCTCATGTAAGAATTTTAAATTCACAAAAAGAACCATTTAACCAATAAAATAGAATGATATAAAAATTATTAATATAAAAAATAACTGATTTTAATTACAGAAAGAAAATTATCCTAAAGTTTTATTATAATAATCATATTATTATTAATATAAGATAATAATCATATGCATAATCATAATGTTCTATATATTTTCAGTTGCATATAAACATATGATATAATTTTCTTTTCATTCCCCCTCCCCCACTTTTTTAACACATTCTTTACCAATTTTTTTAAAAACCTGGATTTTTAAGACATTTTAAATCTTTTAAAATCAAATAATTTATTAGCATTAATGATGGATTCATAAACTATTAAATTTTTTAAAGAATTTCAATATATTTACAACAGTAATTTTATTTAAAATAAAAAAGTGGAAGAAAAGATTCAGTTACTTCAGCTCTATTAAAAATGAAGAAAGCATATGCATTTTGGCAATCTATAGAACACAAACTTTGACTTAGAGTTACCAGATTTTACACAAGTATACTTTATAGAGTGAGAATGTGCAAAATGAAATTATCTTAAAACATTATAATTTAAATTAAAGATTAAATAAGATTCTGAATATTTTGGTACAACAACTTTGAAAAATATAATAGAAAAATTATTTAAAATGTAAAACATAGTCTGTGTAACAATGCCAATTTAAAAGGATGACAAACTTTTTTGGTTTGCAACAATTTTTTAAAATTAGTGATTGTAGTTTGGTTATTTTTAAAAAATATTTTAATGCACAATTTCAAACAATAAATTTCATTGTTTACATGGAATTCAAACCATTTTCATTAGTTTATTAAATAGTTAATTATAGAATGATTTTCTTCCATTGTTTAATATTGGGGAAGAAACATTAGTTTAATATCTGTATTGTTTGCATAAGGAATAGGAAAGTGAAGTTTAAGAATTATGAAAATTAAATGAATCAAGTAGGTAGATATTTAGTAGTACTACAATATTATGGAATCCAATTCCATTCAGATGGGTCACATATACAATGAACTAGAACAGACATAAGGCTGTTAAAATAACATGACTTTAATGTCTATCAAATTTATTCAAATTATTTCTTGGGACAGTATTGAACATCAGAGATTATAATCATTTCCTAAGAGGAGCTATGGAACATATGCATTAAAAGTAGTTAAATATAAATATAATCCATATTTTTAGTCAACCAGCAAAATGGTTTAACAATATTGTTAACCTAACATTATTAATTTAGGATCATTTTGCTAATTCAATATTTTAATGAAAATACCAACAATTTAAAATATCAGCACCACCAAATTTTACCAATAAGTTTAAAAAAAAAATATTCTTAATTTTAAAAAATTTAAAATTAATACTGAATAATTTTTAAAATATCTGAAGTATAAGTTATATTAATTTTCTTTTATACATTAAATAAGTGATTTGGCATTAAGTTGCAACATATATCAAAAGAATATTTGAATTTTTTTTTTATTAACCTTTCAGAACAACTTGTCTATAAGACCTTAATATCAATATATTTTCTTTTAAAGTCTAATGACTAGGTGTAGTTTTGATATAAGGAAGGGACATCAATGTTACTTTTCACTTCCAATTTTTTTAAATCCTTCCTTTTTGAGGAATCTGTCCATGAACTTGTCAGCTCATTGCATGCTTTTTTAGCGATTTGCCAATTAAAATTCCAAAAGATTAATATTATATAATCTTTGAAATGAAAAACTCGCAAACTCACCTTAAAGTGGAAATGGTGGCCACAATCTACCTTATAAGCAGTTTTTTGGGTCATTTCCTCATAGCATATTATGCATCCCTCCTCTATTTCACTTCCTGTCCATTGCTTTGAACCTTCACTGTCACTAACACCCCAAGCAGATTTTTTGGTAGTCGAAGTTTCACGTACAGGAGTTGGTTCTTTGGTCTTCGTCTCGGCTGCTAATTTTTTATTTACCAATACTACATTTGGCACAGCTTTAGGTTTAGCTACAGAATCTGGCCCCTGAAGGACATAATATTCCAATGCATAAGAAAAAAAATATTAAGAAACAGATTTGACTCTTTTTGTTATGTTTGTAAATGATCTAAAAGAAAAGCTCTGTAAAGAGGCAAAACATATTTCATTTCTAATTTTATCATAAAAAAAAAAATTGTATATCCACATGAAAATTAATTTAAACTGAATAACTACACACACAACTATAAGTAGCCATATCTTCTATGAATGATTAAATACTAGATTTTAAGTACCTAAAAGCTATAAAATAAATTTCCATAATGTCAGAATATATGCAATGTTGTCAAATTTATGGAACATAATGTAATATTTTAAACAATATGCAAAATTTTATTCTGCAGAGAAACGGAATACAAATATGCCAATTCATTTTAAAATAAATTACGATCATATACAGGTTCTAATTAAATTAATATACATGGGCAACTTGGTTTACTATTTTAATAGTTTTCTTAAGACTGTTATAGAAAATATCATTTAAAGGGTATAAGAGAAGTTTAAAATTTATTTAATACTGTCATTACTCGTAAAATTTAATTCAGAAAAAATCTCACAAATAAATGACATCTTTTAAGTTATGGAATTATATACTGATTACAATGAGTCAGACTTCAGCCCTCAGGTGCCAAGAAGCTCCAGCACAAACTCAGCTTAAAATCATTGACTTCATAAGCTGGTTTGTCTATGACAAGTGCAATAAGTAACAGCGACATATATTGATTATCAAAATTATAAAGGAAATTGTTATTTTAAAGTAACATAGCACAACTTTAGGTGAAAAATGATGATATTGATTTCATACCTAATTTATGAAAATAAAATAAATTATATCATTAAGATAATGTTATTCAATTGTTATGAGATTCAACATAAAGCAAAGAACTTCTGACATAATTATTTATTCCTTATATAACATAAATGTTATTTTTGTAAAAGAAAATATATTATTTTAAACATCACATTACCTTAGCATTCACATGACTTGCGGCATTCTTCATTTTAACTTCAATTATTTCAGAAACAGAATTAATTATGTTGTCCAATGACAAGCCAGAAAGCCCCGACTTTCGTTTAGTTCTGAATTCTTTCACGCAATTTATAAGCTCGGTACTGTAAAGTAAAGGAAGAAAACAATTCTAAGATGAATAAAACACTTCATTAAGAACTTTTAACTATTTTTCCTCAGACACGCTTAAATATTACACATAACACACAAAAAGATTATCAGCATGAATTACAAAAATAAGTGATACTACTACAAATGTATTTTCCTTTTAAGTGAAGATAATACTTTTAGATTTGATTAACCATAAACTAGAAATAAAGAAATTGCAATTAAACAAAATGTAATGCCTATATTTCTTTTACGTTAATTATAATAATTATTGTTAATGATTAATTTCTTTTAATTATGAAAGAAGTATTCACATAAAAAGCTTACTGCGAAGTCAGCTCAAGAGTAATAAAAAATGCATAAAAAATACTGCGGCATAAATTATAGAACATCTAAATAAACAAAGTGTCAAGTTGGAATATCCTGCCCCTTTTCTTCTCAATGCATTCCAAAATTAAATTGGTATGTTCAGTTCTGCAAAGCTGAATCAATAAGGATTGGCTTCATTCTAAGTTTTGCAATTCAATTCAATACTATAATTTTTCAAATCAGATTTTACGGACATTAGTTATGAAATGAAAGAAATGCATGCCATTTGAATCTTTTAAATTAGATTTGAAATTTTATTAATCTACCTTAGACTGTTTCCCTTAAAATTAAAAGACCATTTAAATTTTTTATTCATTATTAAATTTTTTAATTATTTATTAATATATCATTTCACAAATAATAAAAATTTCCTTATACAGTATAAAAAAAAGTTTTACATAGAAACACTTTATTTATTTGAATAAATATTTATAGAAGTTCAATTAAATTAACTTTTAATTAACCATAAACTATATAAGTTGAGGCTCTGACAAATTCTAAGTTTTAAGATTTATAACCAAATATATTACTTACTGTGAATAGTTAGGAAATTTTTCCTGAAGCTTACTTAGAAGTTTCTCAAAACTTTTTTTTGCATCCTTGTCAGCACCTTTTTTGGGCTCAGCACTGGTGGTTTTAGGCTTTTAAAATAAAAATATAATATAAAGTCTTTATTTAACAGTAATTTTTTTCACACTTTTTAATATATAATTAAAAAGACATAGCAAAGCATTGAAACTTACAGGAATGTTAATTGACAGAGGAGATGGATATTCTGCAGGTGGATTATTTTTAACCTGATACTAAAAAATTAAAAATAATTCATAATATAATAATCCTGTAATATTTCAAAGGAATGAGCCATTTCAAATGATAAATGTAAAATAAATAGAACTTACATCTAACTCCAATGCTGAAGTAGATATTTTATTTTCAGATGGCATTTTAACTGTAATAGAAAATAAAAATTCAAATATTTATACAGATAATAATTATATGTTTTTCGACCAGAACTAAAATTTTGTAGCCCAAAATTTTCACTTTTTTGATATCAACATACAAATCTTTATAAGAAAAAAAAAAAAAAAAAAAAAAAAAAATACTATGCCATTGAGAGCATCAATTTTTGTGATACTGAGCGTTTTCAACTCCTGTGATGAGAAATGGGTAATTTATGTAGAAGAATGCAAAAGACAATCGGAAAGTTCTGGTCAATAATAGGAAAAAAATGACAAATATGATCTTTGTGCAATTTAGATGTTGGTGTAATGAGTTGCCTTTTTTTGACACACATCACCAAATTATCAGTTACTCTTTCAACAATGGCTGCTTTTCTACCTACATTGTTCTTAAATTCTTAGGAAGTTTCCCATTTTCTCAAGTCTGAAGTCTAATCTTGTCTTCTCACAAGTGAACTTTTGAATAAATAGACAAAAAGATTAAAATTCTATACAAGTTAAAAATTATTGCCTTTTATTAATAAAACAAATTTTTCTCCTAATTTACAGCTGGATTACCCTTTGAAATAAATAAAATCTTTCACAAATTTCCTTTTTCTGTAAAATCTGAAAATCTTTCAAAATATTGTTGGCTGCAAAATGGCTAATTAGCATTAAAGCCTGAAGTTCATAAATTTATTTTCTTGTTCCAAGGACTGCTTGACAGTTCGACCAAGGTATTAGACTAAATACATGAATATCATTTAGGCTCTTAAATGGAATACAATAAATGCATGCAGTGTGCCAAATACAAATATATCCACACAAAAATTCAACAAATAACAATTCGACCCAAACTTCAAAGACCATTTTGACAGCTAGTGGTTAGAGATAATATCTCCAGCTATTATCTCCCCTCCCTTTTTTTTCCCCCAAGCATACATAGAAATAGGAAGATAAATTTTTTGGTAGAAATCTGAAGGCAAAGACAACAGACCACATGAATTATTATGAAATTTCTCAAAATTGTGGAATAAAATACACAACAACCCTTTTATGATTTAAATTATGAAAGTTTTTAAAAACCATATCTAATTTAACAGACAAATATGTTACTGAAATAGGAGTTAACCGAGAATGAGCATCATTCCCAACTCCAAAATAAAAAGCTATTAGGAGACAGACAGACAGAAAAGTTCCAAAGATCAAAGTTGTCTATATAATGAGCTTTCCAATGTTAGGATAATTTAATCATACTTGGAACAAATTTTTAGAAAGTTAAGATTTGGATATTTTTTATTTTTATAGAAATAGCTGTAATTTTATAATAAGATGTTCTAAATTGAAAGAAACACATGTTAAAAATTTTAGACTGATATCTGTGTTACTTATCTATAAATTCACCTTATTGAAATAGAAACAGAAGAGTGACTAAAAGTTCTTATCTGTCAGTTCAAATTCAGAAAAAAAAATATTTTATAGTTAAAAAAAAAACAATTGTTAGAAAAATTGGCGAAAGTAATATTTAATAAAGGAGTGAAAAATCTTCTTAGCTACAAATTATATTTGAAAAATAGTTGCGTTCCTGATTGGAAGGATAATCAGAAAAAAAGAGTTCGTACTTAATAATTTAGACAAAATGATTTAATTATCAATTCAATTAAGTTAATTTCAAATTTAATTACCTTTTTTATTCTATCAGAAAAGTTATTACAATGATGACATTTCGAATAGCACAGTAACAATTTTAGTAGAGGATTTTTTTTTATTAACCAGCAAATCAAAAAATTTGGTTACAAATTTTACTTATTATCAAAAACCTTCAAAGGATCCAAAGAAAAATTACGGATTTTCCTGAAACCTTAAGTATAATAAAAAGATGTATAGGAATTTTTAAAAGACACAGTAAAAGTACAAAGGAAATATATATATATGCATTTACCTGATATTAGAAGGAAAATTTTTAATATCAATTGAAAATATGTCATTAAATATTTACAGTACTGTATAGTTAAAAAAATTGATAAATACTTTTATAATCAATAAAGTATTTTTAAGGTTTCATTACCATTAGTAAGAGGAGTAGATGCAGCATAAGCAAACTGAACTTTTCCCTCATTTGAGCTTGCATTAGTTGCTGTAGCAACATTGCTGTTACTAGCACCTTTTAATTTTGCTTCTTCATTTGTAGTATATTGTTTCAAAGATGAATTTAAATTCAACATGGATGTAGCAGGTGCACGGAATGATGATTTTACAGTACTTTGCAAGCCAGGAGGTGCTTTTGTAATTGGAGTAACAGATGCAGCACTAGGTTGGCTAACTGAATCACTGCATGAACTGCGAGGACCATTTTGCAAAGGGATCTGCTGCTTTGATTCTTGGTTAGTTTGTTTTGGACCAGAAACATTGCTTGTCAAAGACAACGGATTGATTGAAGCAAATGAAAATGGGTTGAATGATCCAGTATTATAAGGAGAATTTCCTTTTTGAGAAGCACCCCACATGGATGGAGAAGTAAACATCTGTTTAAAAAATAGTTACATTATTTATCAAAAAACATTATGAAAAAAGTAAACTAGATTATTTTTTTAAAATATATGAAACTGTAACAGGACAACTGAATCAATTTCTTAAAGAAGGGAACAAGTGTCAATAAAATAAAATGTACCCTTCATATGCTCACAATTAGCCACTCATTTATATTTGTAGATAAGGAATGAAAACCTATCAGCAAATCACTGTTAATCTCATGTAAGTTAAAACACACACACAAACTAAAATTTACTATCACAAAGGAAAGGTATTAAAAAAAAATCACATGGATAGTCAATCTAACAGAAAAACATGTTCTTACATGATTCATATTTCACTACCACCACCATTTAGAAAAGTGATGGTTTTTGACCATCACCAATTTTTTCCTTAAGGCCAAAATTTTTAAAATTTCCCATTTTCCTCTTCCTCCAATATTTTTTTCTCTGTCTTTTTTCTTTGGACAATAACCACTTTCTTATTACAACCCTGTCATTTAATGGCTAGACAGGAGAATCGAGTACATTCGTGTCAAGTTGTAATTTTTTTGTTGACGATAAGTCCCCAAATGTAGCAACATTCTTTAATCATCTTCTAATAATCCTAAAATTGTCGCCTAGAAAGTGATAAATTGCTAATTATCAGCTCATATATTTTGGGGTTTAAAAACCTCAAAGCTATATCCTGCTTTCCAGTCATACTTCAATTTTTATTTCTTCCAAGAAAACATTTTCAGATTTCTCATCTTCAAATTGTGATACAAAAATACTAAATTTTGCTATTCCAAACATTGGAAGTGACACTTTCTAATACAGCTCCCTTCTCCATGCATTAAATTATGGACCTTGAATGAAAATCCTTCCAATGACAAAGGTAAAAAGTCACAGACAGGTACAATTCCAGAATTTTTACTTGATTTATTGTGGGAGCACTAATTTTGGATGCCTTTCCCATGACCAATTGAAAAGAAAATTTTACATAGAGCTATAGTTGCAATTGTAAGATTACATATTGAATTACTAAGTTCAAAAATTTATTAAGAATCTACATTTTCAAAGTTCAAAAAACATTGCTTTTCAAAATGTTGGTGACTTCATAATTAGAAACATGTTTTTTTGTTGGTTTGATATCACATGACTTTAAAAAAATAAATTCGCATTTAATAACTTGAAATTTGCAACAAATTTCTTTCTTCCCTTTTTATTTTGTGTGTATGTGTGTTACATAGTATTCAAAAGTCAGGCTTCCTCTGAATGAATTTTGTTCAAAATTTGATGCAAATTTACACATTTCTTAAAAAGTTCAGCCAACAAACATGTTCATATATTAAATATAAAATTAGAAAGAATTAAATATAATTAATATGTTAACAGCTTTTCAATAATTATTAACAATAGCAAGTCTACACAGATGATCACTCTTTATTTTTTTTGTGGAAATGCAATAACATATTGATAATGATTACATTTAATTCAGCATTTCATTTAAACAAGAACCCTACACATGAAATTGCATTCATGTGTAGGGTTGAAAGAAGAAATGCTTATATTGCACAGAATAATAATTTAAGGAAAATAATATAAGAATATCAATATTTTAGCACATCCAAGATTATACTAAGAGTTAATAATTGCCAAGTCATTTTATATATAATCAAACAGTATCGATGTGGAAATAAGATATTTTAGAAATGTTTATAATATATATTTAAATATTAAAGAATTTATAGACTTTTGGCTGAAAAGTTTATCATTACAGAATATCATAATCTGAAATTAGATATACACATACAGAAGCCATATTTTGGACATTCCAAATCGGTATATCAGGTAATTCTTGAGCTTCAAGAGGTTTCAATTTTGATAATGGGATGCCATTAGTTACATCCTTTATCTGCTCATCAATAGTTACCTAGAAAACAAAATCAAAGGATATTTTATTATTCAAGAAAGTCAAATAAAAAAAAATTAGTCTTATTAGCAAACATCTAAATCTTGCTTATATATGGATAATGAGGAAAAATCTACATTTTCTAGAAAATTAAACATAATATTTCCCCCAACAAATATATTAATAATATATAAAAACATTTTTAAAGTCTGAATTATAACTATTTATATTTCTTGATCTCAGACTAAATTCTTATCAAACATTATGATAGCAAAAACTTATAAACAATAAAATATTACAATTAAAAGATAAATATTATAAATATCACACCTTAAAAATGATTTAACTTTTCATACATTTTAAACTTTTACTTACAATAAATTTTGTTTTAATATCTTCCAGCAAAGCTATGTAATTACGTATTTGTGTCAACAATTCCTCAATACTTTTGATGTAAAGAGAATTGAGACTTCCAGACATCCTAAAATAAAAAAAAAAGTTATATGCTGAAAATATAACAACAGGGTAAAATCATTTAGAGCAAACATAGAAAATTACAAAAATAACAATTTGAAATAATAAACTGTAAATTGAAAAACAGTTAAAAGAATTATTTCAAACTTTAATCTTCACAAGCATGAAAAACAAATCAAGTTGAATAACAAGATCTTAAAAAATGTAAAATATAAGATGTTAAAAAAAAAATTGAAAAAAAAAAAAAAAAAGTTTAAAAAAGAAAGTCATTTGCTAAAATTAAATGTGTGTGAAAAGAAAATTTTATCAAATTCCAAATTGATTTGCAATTGATGATACATCGATAAATATTCAGTTTATTAAAAAATTTGAAGGAAAAGCTAAAGCAAAGAAGCACCCATTCAGGAGAAAGAAGCACCCATTTTTAAATTAAAACTGACAGTAAGGATTTTATTTTAATGTAATTATGCAATAAAACATTATAATAGTTGCAGAAATTAAAAATATAATAATTTTACTAAAAATTACTAAGATATTGAGAACAAAATTTTATTTTTTATTTTTAATATTAGTTTTTTTGAATGCATGCACTAAACAAATTCCTGAGCGAATGATGGCTTATCAAGAATGAATCATTGCAATCGCTAAAGATACAAGGTATAAAAAAATATGGGAAAAAAAAAATCTCAGACACAGAAACAGTTTTAATTTACTGTAAAATTATGTTAACAAACAATTCAAAGATTCCGAGTGTGTGTGTGCTGAATTGCTTGAATTAATCCAGTTCCAGAACATAAGATCAAAATAAGAATTTTAAAACGAGAATTTGACAATGGCTTGCATTACTAATGACTTAAAATTTATGGTAAGTAAGACATATTAAGATGTCTGGTGAAAAGGAAATTGCTAAGCACCAAATGTAGTATTGAACAGAAGAGGAAAAAACATCAAAAGTAAACAAAACCAAAAATTAATTCATATTATTTTAGAAACATCTTACACTGCTATTCCATCCTGCACTTCCTTGATCTTTTTAGCAGCTTCTTCTTTCTTTATTTCGACTCGTTTCAAAAATTCAATCTTTTTTAACTGTAGCAACAGTAGCTGAAATACAAAATTAAATAGCTGATTGAACAAGAATTTAAATAATAGGCAATCAAAAATTTTAAATGCAATTTAAAGAAAAGTATATGGTAAGTATGATGGAACAGTTTTAAAAAATAAATGAAAAACCTTAGAAACTTTAATTGAAGAATTTCTTTTGGCAAAACATTGATACTCCAAGTTGAAAATGATGGTTTTTATTAAGTAAATAATAATTGATTGGTTACAAATTGAAGATTAGATGTAACTACGTATCCCCTTCAACATACCAAACATCCTCAATCAATTTCTTCGAAGCACATATTAGCCTATCTGTATTCATGAAAAATTCTTCACAAACTTAAAGTTTTGGGTGATTTGGCATTATTACCTTTTAAAAAATCCCCCACCATATCTAAACAAGGACCAATAGTTAGATAAAAAATATCACTTTGATAAAACTAAGCATAACATAGCATTAATTATTTAAAAATGTGTCAAGATGAAAATATAATTAATTCAATCAATATATTGTTTCTCATAAAATGCACAAAATATTAAATATCTTATGAATTTTAATAATTATGACATGTTAAGTCTTACTTTTTAAGAAATATATTAATAAAATTTATTCAGACAGTATTCTTACTTCAGCAGATTGCGCTCTTTTCTCGGCTTCTGTTTTTTCCAACTCAAGCTTTTTAACACTACTTTTTAGTTTTTTATCTTCATCTACATCTTCCCTGTGAATATATATATATAAAAAAAATTCTAGGATATCAAAAGCATAACTACACCAATTAAAAAGACAGATTAGTCTTTTAATGATATGAATGCATTTACATTTTCTACACATTAAAAAAAAAAAAAAAAAAAAAAACCTTTTATTTTTAGATTTTAGTTCATGCTTCAGTTCTGCAATTTTTATGCTTACCCAAGATGATTTAAACTCTAATTTTTCTAAAAGCAAAAAAAGTTAACAAAAATTTAAATGATATGATTGTTGAATTTAAATAAGTGATGATTTATTAAAATCTGAATGTGTAGTTTAACATTAAAAGTTTTAAGCTATTTAATAAATAATTTAGTAATATTTAATAATGAGAACTTTACAAATCTGTAATTTGGAAGAAATTTCATTTCTAGATCTAACGATTTTGAAAATTTAATACCTTAAAAAAAAAAAAAAAAGATATTCTTTTCTTCTTTTTTTTACTTATAAAAATGCATTTAAAAAAATAACAACCTCCATTAAAATGACAATTGGCCCTTTTTTTTCCTTCTTAACTATAAAGTATAGAAATGAAAATTTTCAGAAGCAGATTAAAAAAGAAATGAAGTGTTAATAATTTTTTAAAAATTATTCAGTAGTAAAAAAGCAAAGGGTATTGCATAACGATTACCTCAATTTTTGTTCTTCTTGCTGTAATGAAAAAACTCTTTCTTCCAGATGAGCACGATCATGAAGTAAGCTGAATTAATGATGAATTGAGCATAGTTAGAGGCAGGAAAAATGAATATGAATATGCAAAATCCTTCTAAGTTTTAAAATGAATACTGCAATAATTATCTAATAACCAAGCTTTTACAACTGGAAAAGTTCACCAAACTGCTAATAATAAAATTGATTGCACATTTTTTTTCTTCCATAGCTTGTGAATGCTTTTAAAATAGATTGCTTATAGAAATACTACTTAAATATGGATTCAATGACATTACTTAAAAACAATTACTATATTATCTCCAATCACAATTCTTCTTAGAAACTAAAATTAACTGCCTTTTACAAGTTTTATGCTTATACTATATGTTTCATTTCATGTTATCTTGCAAGCATGATAACTAGAATAATTTTTATTGGGTTTGAATCCACAAGACAAATGCTGTATAGAAGAAATGGTTTTAAAAAACAATCTTAACAATAAAAGACAGATAGTCTTCTCATATTAGGTGAAAAATTCCTTCATAATAAATAACCACTCTTTAAAAACTTTTTTAAATAGATATCATCCCTTATATGCTTCTAATTCTAAAACCCACAAACGATATCGCATCTTTTTGTTGTTCTTAATTTACCAAAAGATTACAAGGGCATCATGAGAAAGTGTACAAGGGGTATCATGGGAAAGTTTCAGACTGAAAAAATAATTCGTTTAAAATTTGATTTCCAGGAAAATCCACTGATTATACGGTATATTTAAACATTTTGACAAGCAAATACTGCCCATATGAATTTTAAAATAGCCATTGTGTTTACTTAAAGAAAAGGGATGTTAATTATAATTGAAATAACTCTCATAAGATTATATCTATATTAATTATAAAAAAATATTATTAATTTTCTATAATGATTACAGTCACTTCATTAAGTTGGGAGGGAAAAAGGAATCTATCTCCACTTTGCCAACAAAGAGATTTTAAAAATAATATAGAATAATGTAAATAAATTAGATAGCTATTGATCCCACCCGCCAAATTTTTGCAGGGAGGTGGTGGTTAACATTTGAAAATTCCAAAATTCCGAAGGAACATCAAATTTTCTCTCCACATACATCATCACCGGCAAAAATTTATATGAATAAACTTTTTAGCAATAAATAATTTTTTTAATACTTGCTATTGTTTAAATCTTCATCGACTGCAGGTGTATTTTATTATTTTTAGATATAATCATACAGAATATAAATAAATTTAGGTTCATCTGAGGTAATAAATTTACAAATGAAACATGCTAATATTAATAATAAACAAAATATTAAGCCAAATTTGAGAATAGGCTTTTAATTTATAACAAATCAGAAAGTTAATAATTATAGAATGCTCATTTGAACAACTTGACAAGCTAATAAAGTAAATGGTGAATTATTTAGCCTAAAAATTAATTGAAAATATATGAATACATTTAAATTCACATATTAAAAAATATCCAATTACAAACTTAAAGCTTACAGTAAAGCAGGCCTTCCTAAAATATTGTATTAAAAAAAAATCAAGAAAATAAATTTTGGGGGGTAGGTAGAGGAGGTAGATTTTTTTCCACTGAAACTGAAGATTGTGCCTGAAGTGAAGAAATAAACCATATATTGAAATTTCTGAATTCCTTATTGCTTTCATTTGAAATATTTCAATTATCACTGAAATTTTAATACTGAATCAGATGAACAATTTATACAAAAATTATGATGTAATAGAAATATTAACATGAAGCATAAAATAAAAATAAATGACGAATCAAAAAACCTAAATAATGAAATAAAAAATTTTGAAGTTGCAACCTGATAGCACCCAAATTATACAAACCTAAGCCTGTACTTCATTAGGAAGAACAAGGCAACTGAGAACTTAGTTTTAACATAAAAATAATTTTAATCTCAATTAAAGAAATTTTAGTCTGAAAGGATTTTTTTTCTGCGTTAAACAATTTAAGAATACGATTAGACAAATGACTGTTAAATTATTATATAAAATTAAGCAACTATTTCTCAAAATTAAAAAAGGAAATTAAGATTGACATTTAGAAAAAAAATAATTAGTAAAAATTTTGAATGAAGAAGAAATCAAGTGTTCCAATCAATCTTATTTTTAATAACAGAAGTTTCATTCACTCTATAAAATATGAAATGCCAAATAACCTATAAACTGCTGGTTGATAGGTTATCAAGTTTTATAGAGAAACTTAGAAAACATACAATTTAGTGTAATAATAATAATAGTAAAATACCTGTCCTTGGCTGCTGCCAGTTTTTCTATCTCTTTCTTTTGTGCTACATTTTCTACTTTGACTTTCTTCAGAGCATCTGAAAGTTTCTTAATTTCATTCAGCATTTTTTCCTCCTTGTTATTCAATTCTTCTTCTTTGTCCTGTTTCAAGAATTTAAAAAAGTTTTTAAAAAATTAGTTATAAAAGAGCTAAAGTTTTTTTTTATTATAATTTTTTATTTTATTATTAAGTTCCTTTTATATGAAAAATACAAACTCATAAATAAAACTTTCTGAAACTGGAACAGGAATTTGTAAGCAAGATTTTAATTTCTTTTTTTGCAACCACAGCCCCCACCCAAGGAATAAACATTAAGTGAGTTTAAGATTGTAGAAAAATCTTGAAAATTTTATTTGTACAAAAACAACTTTTCAAAAAATTAATAAGTCAGGGACAGGCAAATACTAGGAATATACAAAATCATTTAATTTGTTCACAATTAGAAGCTGCATGATTCAAGAATACTGCTAATGAAATATTAAAAAAAATTTATTAAATGGCTAATAGTGCTATTTTAAAACATAAATGAAAATAGCAACTGCTTGAAAACATGTTACTCAATCATTCCAGAGATAGAAATGTAGACCTAATTACATGCCTTGTGTGGGGAAAAAAGCATTATTTCAAAAAGTCCAGAATACTAAATTATAAAAGTACCTTGTAAAACAGAGTGAGTAGGCTTTCCAAAACTTTCTTGCATATTCCTTAATACACATAAAGAAGTACATAAATTATTACCATAAATGTTTGCTTGAAGTGAGTCCTCCAGCAAGTATGTCTATGTAGAATGAGTTTTATCTTCAACTATTGAACAAACTAATACCTTTTCAGAAGATTTTTTTTCAACTTAACATTTGTTTTAATCAACAAAATTTAATTTTAATCAAAACAGTATAGTTCTGTATTATTAATCTCAATGCCTGTTCGATGGAATCAGATTTTTTTAGTAATATAAAAATGACTAGTTAATTGTCAGAAAACTTTCACCAAAACTTCCATTATGGTATAACACTTGATATAAATACCTTGAGTGAGATAGTAAAAATATATTTATAGTATTTTTTAATTAAAACAGGAACATCAAGAAATCTTTTAATTTTATAGTTTCTCAAAAAATTACTTTCTAATAAATGTTTATAAAAAATGATGAAAGCTAATTTTTCCCGTTTAAGATTTTTTAAAATTACAAATTTAATAAAACCTTGCAATCAACAACTGAGAGACACACAGATAAAATGATAAAAAAAAATTATAGTATTTTAGCTTAATAGGAAAGGCAACTTTTAAAATAAATTAATTTTTCCTGCCCATAGGAACCTCTTAATTAATAAAAAAGGAACTATTTAATCAATTGTCATTAAACATAAACTAGAACTTTCCTAATGGTACTAGCATAAGTGGGAAAATTTGAAGGAAATTTAAGAGTAATTTTGATTTCTATAGGGATACAAACTGTTTATGAATTCACTGTTATTTATAAAAAATGCTTCTTGATTACTAGTAAACAAAAACTGTATAAGTATTTTTAAAGAAATATTGTTCATTATTTGTTTAGTTCTATTTGACAGAAATTATCCCAAAGAATTCATACAAATTCTCAATATATTATGCATTTGCTTAAACAATGAATAAAAGTGATAGGTAATGAAATACTTCTTAAAGTCAGAATGTAATGATAATACACATAAATTACATTTAATAGATTTCCAAGTAAACTATATATTTCATTGTGATTTGTAGAAAAACTGAACTCTGGTAACAGATATCAATATAAGATATACAAAAACAATATAGAATTAAGAATTTCTAGAAATCACAGAAACAACATTGGGATAATAATGTTGTTTCTTATAATTGTTACAATATTAGTTAAAATGGAAGTAACAGTGTAAGTTGACACGACATTGCCAAATAAATGTTCATTTTATATTTATTTTTAAATTAGCAATCTGTTTTGTTTAAAATGGTTTAAATCAACTTTGTTTATCAGGGCTTATTATATTCCAATATTCCCACAAAAATCGCATAAACATTAAAAAAAATATGAATAAATAAACACAATCTGTAAGATGATAATAAATATAGAAGAGAAATATCAAAAACTAGTTGTTAATTAACATAAACAAATGAAAAATAAACTAAAGATTTAAAAAATTTCACAAAAATAATATATAAAAGAACTTTTAAGGAAATTAATAAACATACATAAAAAACTATTAGAAAAAAAAAAAGACAGCTTACTTCTAATTCAGCTAATTTGTCTTCCAGTTGTTTTTTTAGATTACCCATCTCTACATTAGGGCCATTTTGAAACTTAGCAGCATACTCAAGTGCAGCATTATATTCCAGCTCAAAAGTTTTCCTATCTTGAATTAACTGACTTGTTAAATCTCTCAATTCTTGTATCTCATCATCTGTTTTCATTGTGCCTCTGGAAACTTTTTCTGTCTATTAGGGGAAAAAAGATCAGAATTTTAATCAAGAATAAATACATATCAATGAAACAGAGAAACTGGGAAAGTTCTTTTCTTATTGTCCAGCATACTTTCAGAATACTGTATATTTAAGGGTTTAGTCAATAATACTAATCATCAGCAAAAATTTATTTTTAGAATAATACTTTTTTCTGTTAATCAAATGGCTCAAAAATTTGCCATGGATCCTTTATTATCTGGAAAAGATCAAACATCGAACTCCATTTAACATTTTGAAAATTATTATACCTAGCTATATCCTAACTAGCTTGTTTAATATATTGTTTACATACACAGATATAGTTAATCAAAAAAGTACATTTTTTATAATTCATAAGCTAAATTCAAGTAAGACATATTATTCAACTTGGAAGTATGTCCTCTTTAAAAATATGCAAGCTTTTTTAAGTGCCATCTGCATATTTAAATTTGACTATTTTTCATATTTTCCAATTGCAACCTTCTCCCTCCAATTTTGTTATCCAATTTAAATGATTTTATTTAATGAGAAATCTGAAATTTTAATAGGTAGGGGAAGGGGGGGATTTACGGGGAAGGGAGAGGAGATTTACAGATTATTTCAGCATATGCAAATTAAGCTAATATATAATTTTATTAAAACCACACTTAGCTGAAATTTCAATTACAGTACTTAGTACAGTAATTTTGCTCTAAGAAAGATTAATGTCTTTTTTTTTTTTTTTTTTTTTTTAAAGTTCATCATTAGAAATGGTGAAATGCAACTAAATAAGAATTTGCAATGAATGTTTTTATTTACACATTTCATCACAAAATAATGGTAATAATAATTAATAATCTAATGGCATTCAATTAAAATAATCAAAAATTTTAGACAAGTTTATAAATTAATACTAAGAAAGGGTGAATAGACAAATTTTATTTTAAAAATAAGTAATTTATAAGTACTTTTTAGAGAGGGGGGAAAAAAAAGGAAAAGAAAAACAAATTTTACCATAGTATTTTTGGTTCTACAATTACAAGATTGTTGAAATAAATTGTGATGGGCGTTAATAAATTTAGATGTGTAAGTGTCCAATTTTATGCAAATGCAAGCATAAGACATCATCAATAATTACTGGATATTTTTCAATAGCTCTGAAACTAAGTTTTTAAAATATTTTTTTATAGAAGCTTATTTTGAAGAAATTATATTAAAGGACGACTTTCTTTGCATATCTGAAATAATTTAATTATATTCCAGTTAGTCATATAAGGAGGAGGAAAGTTACAGTCACTTTATATACATTCTAATCTTTTGAAAAAAGAGAACATAAACAAATGTAGAATATGAAAATTATAATAACTTTGTTACATATATAAATAAAATTTTTGTCTCTTTTTAGGTATTATTCTGAACTCTTTCACTTTGATCAAATTTCTCATTGATAGCTTGGATTTTGCTAACGATGAAAAGTTTATGGTTTGTCAAACAATTTCATTAACTTAAATTTTTAGCAATCAGTTTCAAAAATTCTTTTCCCTCAGAGAAATTTCTTATTCTATAAATGATATCAAGAAATCAGTCTTTGTGCCATTGACACCTGCTTCTTTTATTGTTCATTTAACTCCAAATGGATGATATTTTGAATGGGCTGATGTTGCTAACATTCTCAATTTCTTAGAAATGTTTACTGTGCGGTTGCTGACAGTCTGCATAATGTGACAGATTTTTAATTTCAAATTAAGACTTTAATATTTTAATTAATATTGAAATGTTCAACAGAACATGCTTTAACAAATTATGCTTTATTTATCCTATCAATTTGTGGCTGATTCTCCTGATGGTAAAGTTTATACCATATTCACGATGTACCATTTTGAATTTACCGTCATTCATGTATTATTAAAATGTCTTGTGTTTAATCACAAGCAAATACACTTTTTTAATACAAGATCTCTACACGTCAGTGACACAATGAGGAAAAACCTTTATTGTAACATTTTTTACAATTCTGAAACAATATTTTACTTAAATATTATATATAATTTTTACGTTTTTAACCTTGCTTACTACAGTGAAATTTTTGTATTTTAAAATTTGAATTTCATAATTATTGACATATTTTACTGTACCAATTGATCAATAACTCCTACCATAATTTTAGTGCAGTATAGTCAAATTTGGTTCTTGTATCACCAAAAAAAAAAAAAAAAAAAAAAAAATCCAAATTAACTAATTTCTTAAAAAGAAACAATGATAATCTGAACAATTTTCTAAAAAGCAAATATTTATGGTCTTCAAATAAAGAATTAAAAGCACCCTCATCCTGTTTTACTTTCCTGACCTGAAAATAACTGAAACTGAGTAATGATAATTTGAATAGGAAATTCATAAACTCTCCAACAGCAGTGGTTTTTTTTTTTTTTTTTTTTTTTTTTTTTTTTATGAACTAAGAACATTCTTTTACACTTACCTGTTCTTTGCCAAAACAATATTTCTTCCTGATTCAAAATTTACATAAGAGTTTTTCATAATGCATTCCAACCTTTTTAAACAAGCTACTGACAATCATGCTTTAAAAGCATAAATTTTACCTGTAATTGCTTCTATGGAGATAAAGTTTTTCAATAATTTGTCCCTTCTTATGCCTATACTTACTTTATCAATTGCAGAACAAGGTAAACTCTTAGAAAAATTATACTGACATTGGCAATTTATTGAAGAAATAATTTCAACAAAGAAAGCTTTTTTCAAAAAAAAAAAAAAAAAAAAAAAAATTGCTGTTTAATTAATTTATGTATATCAGATGAATAAAAAGATAAAAGTAGGCTATCATTTAATAAGACAATAATAGTAGTAGTTTCTTGAAACTTTCTTTCTTATTCCTCAATAATAGTGTTAATATTTCTCTCTTCGGCCTAAAAATAAAGGACATTGGTAAACACTACGAAAGTCCCAAATATTAATTTTTTTCTCTTTTAAAATCCCACACATGACCATTTTGTGCTTAACAGTATAATAATAATAAAAACGCATCTTAGTCAGGGAAGTGGATTCAAATCTCAGGATTGAGTTCCTCTTTAAGGAACAATATATCTTACCAAATATCATTTACCTAAATAATTACATTTTTCATTCGTTAAAATGTTTGCATACATGTTAATATTAAGTTGATCAATTCGTTGATGAATTTGATAGGATCTTTAGATGCTAAAATAGTTTGCCAAATTTTATTGAATGAAGCTGCTAGAAAATTTATGTTACTGTATTCACATGTATTGATGCAAGCAAGCAAACAAAAAATGTTTAATTTCATTTCAAATTTGATGCTAAATTCTATAGTAGTTTCTGTATTCAAAGATATCCAAAAATGTGTTTTTTTAAAGCTAAATTGTGAGGATTGGACAAAAGCTTGAGCTCAAATTTTTTGGCGATTACAATTCTTTCTCTTTAAAAATTTCATATAGAGGAAAATAAAAATTTTACTGTCATTAATTTAGTTTTGATATATTTAGGCAAGAGTACCTAATGACTAACAAACAACTTTGGACTATCAATTATTATGTTATTTTTATTTTTAGAAGCCTTGAATCCTACAAGTTGAAAAGTTGTAAGTACAATTATTTAAGCATGCAATAATACGCTTTGATGTTATGAGGAAAACATATTACATTTCTATTTTTTAATTAAACTTTGAATTAGAAGTTTAAGAAATCTGTTCTTAGTATACTTCTTATAACCCAAAATAAGTTCCCAAATTTCATGTTTCTAACTTCAATGGCTTTATGTTGGACATTGTTCAAGACAAAACATAATATTATGTTTATTATATATATATATATATATATACAGGGAAAAATTTCAATAAAAATTATAAAAAGAAAAAAATATCATTATAAAATGATAAAATCTATTAGGTTGTTCGGAAAGTAATTTCGTTTTTTCCCGACAGAGGATTTAATTGTATTTTTCGCACCCAATTTCATACTTAAACCGCAAAATCATTTTATGTTTTAAGAGCTGATATAGCAAGGCTTGAGTGTGAAAAAGTGCAGCTGATTCTTCGCAGTAGTTTTTGGATGGTGCCCTTTTAAATATGGAGAGCAATAAACAGCATTTTCGTCATTTTTTTCTTTTTTGCTATATAAAAGGTAAAAATGCTGTTCAAGCCAGAAATAAATTAGCCAATATGTGTGGAGAAGATGTGTTAACAGTACATCAGTACCAGAACTGATTTGCAAAATTTTTCCTTCAAATGTGGAGGCCAAAAACATCCTCGATCAGTTTTTTTTACAGCAAAGACCAAAACTTTTATGAGCGTGTAATCATGTTACTACCAAAAATATGGCAAAAGGTATTAGACCAGAATGGCAATTTTATAATTTAATAAATAATTTATTCATTAAACGAAAATTTCTTTTCATTTTGACAAAAAAAAA
>JAPMOQ010028548.1:2885728-2947682 GCA_026543055.1 Argiope trifasciata | reverse complement strand
ACACACACACACACACACACACACACACACACACACACACACAGGGAAAAATTTCTATAAAAGTTATAAAAAGAAAAAAAAATAATTATAAAATAATAAAATCTATTTCCCGAGGAAAAATTAAAAAAAAAATTTAAATAACAGATCTAGCAGTTTTTTTCCCTTACACAAAACAAATTTTTAAAGATCAATCCAACAAATAAAATTTTTGCAATGGATGAGTACGAGTATTGCGAAGATATCATGATAATCGAATTTTTTTAAATCATGCTGGAGTTTCTGCACTCGACTAATGTAATTTTAAAACAAAACTAATTACAATTCAATGCAATACGTTTCAATATCTATAGTAAATCATTGAAACAATTGCTCCAAAATGATATATTAATGAGAATGAAGATTGAATATGTTAGTATTTGTAAAGCAGCATATCATTTTGGCACATCAAACCCCATCCTGCTATTTTCATTGATTGGTCCAATCTGCCTATTCTTCTTTAAAAACACATAAAAGTTTAAATATATATTTAACAGGCATAATTTAAATAATTTTTTCAACATCTAAAACATAAAAAATTGAAATGTTTTTCAAATTGCAATAAATATGGCATAATATGCAATTTGTATCACCCCTCTCATATTACTATTCCAGCATTTTAATAAATGGCAATGCACATTCTTGAAGAAAAAGGGTGAAAAAAAAAAAAAAAAGAACAGGAAAAGGGATGGAAATAAAAAAACCATTAAAAATTTTCTTATTATGTGCTGGAACCCCTGGAATATTTCTTTGAATTGTTCCCCTTTGTAGGTTTTCTTTATTAATACATTTGATAAACAAGCCATTACGACCCTGATTTCAAATTATATTTTATTTTATGGGGAAATGAAAAGAAAAGCTTTCTCTGTCTTGATGAAAAAATTAAGCACTTTTCAGGTGCTTAAAAATGGTTTTAAAATGTAAACACTTTTCATGATGCTAAGTCCCCAGTAATTGCAAATGGTATTTCATTTTTAGAAGCAATGAGTACATTCTTTCAATCGTATCTTTAGCGATTTATATTTTTTAAATGGGAAAAAATAACTAAGAAACATAAAATTCACTGCACTTTCTTGGTCTTTATGAAAATGCTCTAATTTTCCTGCATTTTTCCATTAAAAAAAATTATGTTTATTTCCAGTTTTCCATGTGGAATGGCAACCATGTGTTAAGAAAAAAGAATGGGAAAATAAATTAAAAATTGCTTTGCTTACCTCTTCAGTCTGAATACTTCTGGTATGTCTTTTTGGAACACACTTGATAGCATATGGCTTTAACTTAAGATCAATGAAAGGTCTATATTCATCCATTGCTTCACTAAAATATACTTTAAAATAATCTTTGAGTGCATCAACTAATTCAGTAACTCTATTTCCAGAAAAAGAATCAGCATGAATTAAATGATGGGAAGAAGAACTTGTAGAAGAAAAGGATGATCTTTGAGATAAAATTTCTTGTTCAGTATTCAATTGTTGTGAAGATTCTATGTCTGGATTGAGATCATTTTTTTCTGGGCATATTTTTAAAGGTTGTCTGCGCTCTAATTTTCCCATTTCAGATTTCATATCAACTACACCATTACTAGAATGGTGTTTTGCAGATGTACCAGGCTTGTATTCTCGAGCATCAGGATTCAGACCAGAAAAGCGAAAAATTTCACTGCAGCTTCTGTCAGCAACATCAAAACTTTCATAACTTTCTGAGAGCTTTAAATCACTATCAGAGATAGGGACTGCTTCATTAATTTTTCTATAAGCTAAAGGTAACTGTTCTACCAAGCATATATAAGTGTCTTTAACAAAAGCAAATTCAACATTTTGTTGCAGAAATTTTCCTATTCCACTGTAATCAGAAATTATTCTTGCCTCTTCAGGGAAGCTATCAATTTTTTTCATAAGAGCAGGATCATCTATGCGGAGTGGTCCACATTTGCCTAATATTTCTCTGAAATAGCTAAGAGAAAAGTATAAACATTAAAACATCTCAATCTAATTAAAATAAAACAATGTAATAAATAATAAAATTGCTGATTAAAATATGAATTAATAATAAAAAAGCAATAATAAGATTTTAACTCTAAACTCGTACAATGCGATACAACATGTATTACTTCTCAAACTATGAATCGTATAAATCATCACAGTTTTATTTACTTAAATTTTTTTTGTTTAATTTCAGAAAGAAAAAATTTCACTAAAAATTTTTATTTAAGATCAAATAATTATTCCAAACTAATTTCCAGCTATGTAAATACAGCACTTTTCCTAATTATGTATTTATCATAATATTAGCTTACAAGGTGTCCCAAAAGATATACAGCATTTGATATTTACAGATTTGGATAGAACACGTCAAGATGAGTGTTTTGATGCATCACATGTAGGGTTTCCGATTATAGTGTCATAGTCTAATTATGAATATGATAGTTGGTACTCCAAATTATGACAAAAATGACAATTGTAAAGCATGAAACTTCCCCATGAAAATCTGTGGCTAGTTGCAAGATAAAAAGCGAATCTGCCAATGAACTATAATGCCAGTGGCATATAATGTTAAAAAACAAGTTTGTGGAAAATGATTCTCGTGCCATGCACTAAGAAATTACTGTGTATACTTACATAATCATTGTGGTTCAGAAAAGAGCAAATATTCAATTAAGTATGGTGTTTTCCTGATGTTGACGATCATAAATTGCAATCGTCAGTGACTTGGTAAAAAAAAAATTCACGAAAAATTTCAGCAATCCCCATAAAATAGATGGCATGATGATCAAGAGATTTAAGGAGATCGTCATTGTGTTGGACAGTGCTGTAGTGATGGTAAAAAAGGGGATGCACACAAACACAGAAGCTAATGTTCTGAAAGTGAATTCCAGACCTCGCCATATAATTTGCTCAAACGGCCAAAATTCCGAAAATCTGCTCTATTGAAAGTTCTCAACGAACATTGATTTTAACTTAATTCCTTGTTCATTTCTTAAAGTTTTCATAACACATCTCAGACTATGATGTTATATTCAAGGAGCTTGCATGTTATACATCAAAATGCTAGTCTTGAAACATTCTATCCGAATCTGTAAATATTAGATGCTACATACTAGTGAGACATCCTGTATTTATTTTCATATTACAGATGTGTGATAATTTTCCAAATTAGAATGTGCCCAAGAAATTTCCATAGAGGAAACATATATATATATATTCAGTTGCGAGATAAAATTGCGTCTGACTATGAACTATAATGCCAGTGACATATTATGTTAAAAAACAAGTTTGTTGAAAATGATTCTCATTCTATGCACTAAGAAAGTACTGATTGTTAATGATTACTGATATTGATAATACTAATTATTAACTGATGATGAAGTAAATGCACAAGTTTTTTTAAAAATTATTAATACAGAGAACAGATTAAAAATGAATTAACTTGATAAATAAAACTTACGAATAAATATTGTTTTTGAGACATTCAGATACATTAATAAGTGGCTTGGGGAATTCAACATCAGGAAAGTCATCCAGTCCAGTTTCTTGCATTTTAGTTCTTTCAAAAGAACTGGTTGAAGGATGCCCAGGAGATGAACGAGATGGGATATTATCAGTTGTAAAAGAAGTTAAAGGTGGCTGGGCATTACTAGAGAAAGGGAAAAACAAAACAAAAATAAATTTTAAAAATGAGCCGAATTTTAAAACAAGGAATCTTTCTTTTTATGAACAGATATTTCTTCAACAGTAATTTAAAAATATAATTTATTACATGACAGCAACAAAATTGCACACATTAGAAACAAACTTTAAAAAAAATACTCCTTCCTAAATGAATAATTTATTAATTTTTATCAATGAATATTATAATTTTCTTTTAAAATAATTATATATTTATTTTGAAATTATTTTAAAAGAAAAAATTTGTCATTTTAAAGACAAGCATACTTAATAAAAATAAATAATATTTGTTATTTTATTTAGTATTCATTACACAAATGAATGTTTTATAAATGACCTGTAAAAAGTGTACATAGATTTAATGTTCTAAAAATTGATAACACAATTCAAACAATTTATCTTTCAACTGAAAATTGGTATATGTAGTAAAATGATAACTTGATCTGTAACATCATCATGGAAATTATTCCCTCATAAAAGTTTTCTACAATTTTTCAAAATTCCAAAAGTATAAAAAAATTTGCATTTTTCTCCCCTTCAGAATATAAAATCTTATGAATGACTATAGGTTTATAAAGTAATTTATCCGACTTTGGTAAATCATTTTCATATGGTTTAAGAACAGACTTATTCAACAAAACAGTTCATTCAACTTCTTATTTAGATCCTTATTTTAAACATCAACAAAGATTATTTTAAGTTTACCACAGTTTATAAGGTACATATTATATATAAGTACCTATATAATTGATGTAAAAGGATGTAATATTTTTAAATAACCAAAATTTCATAATTTTGTTTTTGAAAATTAAAATTTATTATGGAAATATTAAATTACTACATTATGAAAACTATTACTATTATGAAAATAAGCTAATTTTTTTTTTAAATTTTCTAAAACTGAAATTTTTTTAATACAAGAATTAAAGACAGGTGCTTGAAATGCTATGCTAATTTACAAGTGATCCTAAGTGAAGGACATACTTGAGACAAATTCTAGCAATATTAAAACTTCAGAAAATTCAGAATTTGCTACTTCATACTGTAATCATATATACAATAGAATTAAACATTATTTCATAGACTTTTTTTTTTTTGCCAAATGACCAAACATTTGGAAAATATTCATAAAGAATTGGTGAAAATTTGACAGGACAGTTGCGAAACGTTTAATGCATGCTAAATATTTATATGAAAGAAAGAAAAGGGAAAAAAAAGGTAATATGGAATCAAATATTTTTGATACTGATGCTTAAAAAAAAAATAAGTTCCCCTCTCTTGCAACCAAAACTAATCAAATTACACAGCTTAGGTACAATTATTTTTGATTATTTAAATAGGAAGGAAATTCCACCAATCAAAGAACAGTATTGACTTGTTGCAACTGTTGTTAATTCAAAATATTAAAATTTCATGTTTTCATTGATTTTAGCTACAAGAGATATTTAGTAGTTTAGTATGAGTTTTATTAATTAATTTACTATCTCAAATGGCATCAAAGCAATTCCTTAAGTGAATTTTAAAAAAATTCAAATTAGATGTATATGTTTTATAATTTCAATATTAAATACAGGACCATAATTATAGTTAGCCCCTTGTATGTTCATAATTCAGTGCTTATCTCACAATTTAAGATTACATACAATATATACTATAGACTTAATAATAAAATTTTCAAGGAGCATTTGGGATTTTTGTATGATTTGAAATTAAAACTAAAATTAAAAACCAATAAACATTTGCAAAAATAGCTTAAAATTATCATTTTATAATATATTTACCTGCATATGGGTGCATCAGTATGCTGCAAGAATTCATCAATAGTGAATGTATTATTTTTAACTTTCTTATGGTCCTTTGCTTTAGTTGAAATTTTGTTAGATGTTTCCTAAAATTATAAGAACAAATAAGAAACATGACAGATCTATATGAAGTACATAAGCTTAGTATAGAACATCATTAAAAAATGTTTCCAAAACATTTAATCTAAAAATTTTTCTCACCTGGATAAACTTGTCTTTTTTTAGTACAATATGAGGTTCTGAATTGACTGAAAAACAATGGAAGCAAATAAATTACTCAACGAGTTCAATTTGTATGATCATGAGAGAGTTAAAATTAAATGTACTTGAAGGTAATCGAAAAGAATATAGGAAAATATATATATGGTTATACTAAAAATAAATACTTGGATTCGATTCAATTAAAAAACAAATTCGGTACTTTACCATTATACGGGCTCAACGAAAAAAATTGCCAAATAATCGTTAGTCAGAAAAAGTGAAAAATGGACAAAAAGTCATAGAAAAAATGCACAACTACATCAAATTTCATGTAGTTACAGTTGGCAACATTGTTCGCCTTTATCTCACATTGGCAATATCTTGTACCTGTATAATGGGAAAGCACCAAAAATTCTTATCTAAAAAGCTAAAAATCTTTGAAGAATATTATGTATTGAATAAATATCACATTATCAATGCCTTTATCATTAACAAATTATTATCATTTTTTAATAATAATAATAATAATGCGTTCTAAGAAATATTATAATAGTAATGTGTAAGCTTTCTAATTGTTTCTCCCTCTACAAAACATGAATGTTATTTAAACACTTTTATTTGTATACTTACTTACTTGAATGAAAATGTCAGTTATCTTATTATGGCGGATGAAACCATAAAGGAAGGAACAGCTTAAAATATACTTTAATGTAATTCATTATTATCAAGCAATGCCAATGGTTTTGAAGGAAGAAGGCTAAAATGTAATATTCAACAAACATTAAAATTCTTTCAATTCTAATAATAAACATATACTGCTTATTATTTATTAAAGGAAAAAAAAAGTTTTTTCTTTTTTTTTTCTTTGAAATTTTTATAAACTATTAAACCAATATTATTAAAAAAAATATGTTATTTAATATAGAATTATTTGACAGAAAAATTTTTCGAAGTTCATTATCGATAAAAAAGAATATTATACAAGTATTACTTAAGAACAAGTTGCTGAATTTTAAAAACAAAAATCTTATATTAAAAGAAAAACATACCGGGAAGTTGAGGAGCATTAGATCCATTTATACTTCCATTATTATCTTTCATTTCAGTTCTTGCATGGATTTCAAACTCATTATTAGAGCTAGCAGTGTCAGGCTCATTAAGTTTTCCATTAGCAATTTCGTCTGGAACTTCAGAAGTGGAGTCAGTTCTACAACTGCTGTCTTTACGCTTCCTTCGCTTTTCTTCTTTTATTTCAAGTTTCTTTTCTAACCTATTGACAATGAATAGGGAATAGCATCATTCATGGCATAAATGAAATGAAAATATTGCTTTTTAAGGTTTTAAAAATGTTAACTAAAGACACAGCATTATAAATAAAGCAATAGAAAAACATAATTATTTCAGCTTTCTTTACAGTTTTTAAAATAAAATAATTATTGACTTACTTTGACTTTTTCTGTTTCATAGATTTTTTTCCATCATCATACACAAACTAAAATAAAAATAAGCAAAACCTACATTCAGAAAAAAGAAAACTCCACTGCTATTTCATTTTTAATACTATGACACAAAATTCATTAATAAAATGAAAATGGGTCATACAATATATTTGATGTTTTGCATTTAACCATTATAGTGTGTTAAATATATCAAATTACACAAAGAAAAAATTTGATATGAAATTACAAATTATTTTATACGCATACATATATACATGGACCCCTATCATATGTAGTGCAGAAATTGCACAGATTATTTATTACAGAATGGCAACAGTTTAATATAAGCAAATCTCCGGCCAAAACTTTCCGATTGCTTCAGTGAAATTTTTACAACTACATTTAATTCACCTCATAAAAAGTTGCTGACTATCTTGAAAAATTCCTTAAAGAGGGGCTGAAATTCTCCCAAAACTTCCTTTAAATTATAAGAAAGAATATGAACAGAAATCAAGAAATACACATCAAGCAAAAATATTAACCAAGTGTGAAAATAGGTTTAACAATTGCCATAAAAATTCATGTCAATTTCTTCCAAAAGTATTATCTCAAACAATTTTTCCATCATCTCAAAAAAACTATCTTAATGACATCTATTTAATTTCTGCACATTTTTTTCTTTATTTTAATTCTTATAAATGTGTATAAGAATTTAAATAATTTTATATGTCTTAAACTTAACTATAATGATGCTTTTAACAAATCAACTGTAATAAAATTCAAATTTTTCCAATAAAATATTCAATTCAGCACTTTTACAAATGATAAAGCAAAATAAAATTGCTTTATTTGGACCATAAATCTAAAGGACTTTCACTTTAGGATTACATTTATTTCACAAATTACACATTTTTCACAAAATCTATGCTTTACTATTTGAGTAAAGGGAAAAAATTAAATTCAAAATTTTGAGCTTTGGTATGATATCTATTTTTTAAAAAAAATCCTTCCATATTAATAATTTAATTACCATAACAGTCAATCTGGCCAAACCTTTGGTAAAATAAACTATGACCTTAAATTCTCTCCTACTTGTCAAGAACTTGAATGTGCCACAAATATGTTATTTTACAAGTTTTAAAATATCAGGAGATGATAAATATATATAACTTCCTAATAAAAGTTTAAAAAAATGTCAAAAAATTCAATAATGGAAAAATAAATCATCAATAATATAAATTCCTAAATTGTGAATAAAAAAGTATAAAAATGAACACAAATATTTATTTATAGAAATAAAACAGTAATAAAACAAAATGCCTTTGTTTTCCTTTTTAATTTAAATTTTTGTCTCAGAAAGTATCAGAAAATTCTACCTCTTTAGCCAGATTTCCTTCTTTACTAATATTTTGTATCTTGATTATTAATCCCTCACAGTCTGGAGTAAAGCATCGCTGCTCCAAAAACAGCTATATAGGAAGCAAAATATACAGTATTATAAAATAAATAAAATTAATACATTAATTAAGGATTGGCTTTATTATACACAAAATACACATTGGCAAAAGATTTGTACTAGAGCTAGAGATACCTCCTGCAATAATTTTATTAAAAAACATTTCTAGCAACATATGGATTTTAAATGAGGCTTTACAAATTTAGAGGGCAATTTACATTAAGTTAGAGAGCAAAACAAGTTGCTGCAAGAAAGTAGCTGATCTATACCAAATTGTCAAAGAATTTGCAATATCAAATAAAGAATAGTTCAAATCAAGTTGGAAGATGTAATATATTGCAGGAATATCCTAAATCCAACAATATTGTGTAACTCCAAAAAGTTGAACTGCCAGAATCATCTTTAAACTTTCCTAATTCAAATTCTTGAGGCTAACCAGCCCCATGTGTTCAGATATGGTTGCAGCATTAAGAAACTTGACAGGCTGAACTTGGTCACTTTAGTTGATGTTTTTGAGTAGCTATTCAGCTCTTCAAATAGGGAGAAGATGTGAATGGTATTCCCTAGCGAGCCAATCAAAACTTATGTCAGTTGTTCTGTTTTTCCTTTTTCTTTAGATATATTAAGAACCTTCTTGATGTAAAGTTGTAGTGTGATTAAATGCTTTGTAAGTCATATCCTTGTTCATCCAGTAATTGTTAAATTTGCTAAGCCAACATTGACCACAGACATCGGATAGATGTCAAACCAGTATTATTATCTGAAATAGTGGGTAGCGTCAAGTTATACTATACAATTTCTGGTGCCAATGGTAAATCCAGTTTTGGCTGTTAGTTGATATGGCCAAGTCACACCTTTATTTAATGTGTGATTATACCACAGAAAATAAGAATAAGTCTCATCTAATTGAAACTAATTCATTGCCTAATAACTCTAGTAAAAATAATGTATTTCTAAGAACTAATTGCCATAACTTAACACTGAGTGCTTTGATAGTAGATCTCAGTATTCTAACATTTAAAAACAAAGAAGTTGGGAATAAAATCAAATAATAAGTTAAAAATACAACATATATTATTTGGAAGGAGGAGGAAGAATATGCAGAGTGAGATTTATTATGTGTATGAATTGCTTATTACTACACGACTCCTACAGTTGTGGAAAAAGAGGATTTGTGGCACAATGTCAAAAGTTAGTAATCCTACTGTGATTAATGAATTGAATAAATAGGATATTTATCAGATCTAGAATCTCATGACTGCAAAATTTTATTTATAGAAAACATGATTTGGGTTTGCTTTTTTTAAAGACATTTTAATTAGGAAACAGGAAGTAGCTAGCTAGTACAGTTTTTACAAACAGTGATAGTATTTTTATATCTTAAAGATTCATTTGTTATCAATGAGTAAAAGGGGCTCAAAAATATTAGAATATCTGATACAATTGAGATGTTGAATAAAAATAATGAGCATTTAAAAGTGATTGAAGAATATGAAAATATGAAATGGTAACCTTTCAGATCAGACCCTTCAGATTGCCTTCCAATAAAGTATTAACTTGGGAGAGATATGATGGAATGGACTTCTAAGAGTATTATAATGCTGTGTTTAAGGAATAGGAAGAATTAATAATTGAAAAGGTAGAACTTGAAACTGAAACATCCCATTTTCTGTCCAATCAACCGGTTGTGAAAACTGTTAGTATTACAACTAAAGTAAGGCTAATTTTTGATGGATTAGTTCATGAAACTGGAAAAAAAATCATTAAATGGTTTATTGTACAAGGGTCCGAATTTAACTGGATAGATACTGGATATCAATGATAAGTTTTGAAGTCATCCAATCAGTTTTTCTGCTAATATTTAAAAGGTTTTTATTCAGTTGAGAATTGTACCTGAGCATAGAGTTTTTTTTTTTTTTTACCCAACGGAAAGTGAACACATTGTTATTCAAATTGCCAAGTAATTTTTTGGTGTTTTTTCGAGTCCTTATTAGCAGCAGTGCTTCCACATTTGCTCGAAAATATGCCCAAGGACGATTCTGAAATTACAATAAAATAAAAATAAAAACTTTCATTTTAAGTTGACAAATGTGCAGAGGGCGCAGGAGATGTTAGTCAACAAGAAGACTATTTTCAGATCATGGAAAATTTTGTTATGTGGCAGTTTTAATTAATGAAATTGGAAAGTAATATCTAATGCAAATATATATCTAAGAGCACCGGGATAATTAAAATTCTGGGAATACTATGGGGTTTAGATAAAGATGTTCTCAAATGCCATGTTTTATCGGAAATTTATGGAAAGTAATATAACGAAACGACTTAGCATAGAAATTGTTTAATCCCTAGGAATTTTGTATGTACTCCGGCAACTAAAATACAGTTGCAGAATACATGGAAATTAAAATTATCTTAGAATTCACCTTTGCCTAGTGATATTGTGAAACCCGTCCTAAAGTGATGGAATAAAATAAAAGTTGCAGACGAAGATTAGTAGCCTGAGTTCTAAGATTAGATAATAATGTTAGAACTACTATCAGTAAGGAAAGAAAAGGTGAAATTATGCTAAAGGAGATAGAGAATGTTGAAATTCGGTTAATTAGATCTGTTCAAGCTCTAAGTCCCCCAGATGAAATATCTATACATATATTTGTGTGCATTTACAGACAAAAATGTCATGTGTGAAAATTTGAATTACTGAACATGTAGATAATCCTTATTTTCTGCCAATCTTACTACCTAAATATTGTATTTTACATTGAGACATTCCATACTGAAAATTATGCTGGAACACAATTGCTTGATTCACAACATTATGTGTGAAAAGTATTGGATTTTAGGTGGTCAGAAGACTAACCCCCCCCCCCCCCCCCCAAAAAAAAAAAAAAAAGCCCGCGTTAAGTACTGTAGATTTAAGAATAAATCTTCCATGACTGATCAATTCGGTCAGCAGTCTGCTCACTGAATTGAAAATACAGCAGTGTTTGAAGTGGTAAAGTAGATTTAGCTGGTCCTTTGTATATTAAAAAGCATGACAAGTTTTGGGATGTCCTCCACAGTTGTGCCCTTTACAGAGTATTACACCTGGAGTTAGTTTCTTCACTGTCCATAGATGACTTTTTATGGCTAGGTGAGTAAGATCTCAAGTAATATATTCTACCAACAAAACAAATTTTAGGGGGTGGACATATAATGAACTGTCCTCTATCAATTGGAATGAAGTTTCTTGCAATGCAGAGATAAAACATGAAAAATCATACCACCCATAGCTGCCTGGTGGTGGGGTAACTAGTAAGAGAGTCTTGTAAGAACTGTCAAAGAGCTTCTCAGAAATAATAAAGCATAACTACATTTACCTATAAGAAATTGGTGGAAATGTTATTGCAAAAAGGTTGTTTTATTCATATCTGCTAACATAACTCTCTGAAAACATGAAATATCTTACTCCTATTATCCTAGCAATGTTTTTGCTTGACAGATCAAATGTTGAGGTCAATGGTTTAGAAATGCAGGAAGCTAATCATTACAGCAAAGATTAAAATTTCAAGCTAAAGTAATCAAAGAGCTGAGATAGCGATTCAGGAGTGACTATCTGGGACAGTTGATTCAATGACTAAAACAAGATGATCAGTTATCAAATATTCACGAAGGAGATATAATCTTAATTGGCAACGATGTGAAAAATTGTCTTCATTTGTTTTCCTCTCAAGATATAGAACTGTTTCATCCAGGAAAGGATGAATTGGCAAGAACTGAAAAATTAAAGACTCAGTCTTGCATTTTAATTCTTCTAATCCAATATGTGTTTCCATATGGTTAGTGATTATGACCCGACGAGTTTACCATGCCAGAAAATTGAATAGCCTGTTATTTATGAACAGTCTTAATTCAGATTCTTTGGAGGTTAAATAAACTCACATGTCCAGATATGGTTGAGCCATTAAGAAACCCAAGGGGCTGAACTTTGTTACTTTAGCAGATGCTTTTGAGTAGCTATTCAGTTCTGCAAAAAGGTTTGGTTTGGTTTGGTTTGAAGTTTTATGGCACAAGAACCAATATGAAGGTTATACTATGCCAAACAAGTTTAATTCTGATTCCAAGTTTTATTAAAACAGTTTCTAGAAAAGTATTTCCATAATAAAACTATGATAAATAACAAATGTCAAAGCGAAGCCGAAAAAGTGAGTTCAGATTAAGGAAGAAAATCCTACAGATTTTAAATAGGCAAAAAGATTCTTAGGTGGATTTTTTCCAAGCAACAAGGATAAAGTTACAGTTAGGGTTTTGAAGTAAAATAACCGTTGAGCGTTAAAATATGGACATTCAATAAGGATATGATAAACTGTTATCCCACAATCACAGTGTGGGCATATCGGCAATTTATCGTTTAATAATAGATGTCTATGTGTAATTCTAGTGTGACCGATTCTCAGGCGAGTTAAAACGGTGTCGTGTTTTCTATAACTTAAAGAGGGCCAATTTTCTATGACAGGTTTGCAAGTATGAAGTTTGTTTAGAGTTTCCGAATCCCACTGAGTTTGCCAATTTACGTACAGATAGCTTTTAGCCTGTTTCTTCAAATCGCATGCAGGTATGGGTGTTTCTAAGAAACGAGTTGCTGATTTGGCACTTTTATCAGCCTTCTCATTGCCACATATTCCCACATGAGATGGTATCCAGCAGAATAGAACTGTAGAGCCGCGAGAGGTAATCTTATAAAATAAGTCTAAAATCTTTAAAATGTTTGGATGGGTATGATTCTGGGGAAATTTTAAAGACTGTAAAACACTTAAAGAATCACTGTAAATAATAAAATTTCCACTAGGTCTATTTAAAATTTCTAATAAAGCATGTAAAACTGCAGTGGTCTCAGCAGTAAATATGGAACAACAAGAAGGAAGTTGAAAACTTAAAATTTTATCTGAAAAAACCACAGCGAATGAGGCATTGGTTGATGTCTTAGAACCATCGGTGTAAACAGGAATGAAAGACTGATAATGAGATCTATGTTCAAGGAATAATTTTTGATAAACAATATCTGTAGTGTCCGATTTGCTGAAGTTTTCAAAAGGATTAAGAAAATAAAAGGTTTGAATCCTCCATGGAGGAAAATTGTTAAACAGCTGTGAGGATAATACCAGATGGTTCATATTTAGTTCTAATAAAATAGTGCTCACCCTGGTGTGAAATGTAGGTTCTAAATTCTTTCTAGCTTCTTGCAAACGAAGCAGGAAAGGTCGAAGTTTAAAATCGAAATATGGATGGCTTGGATGAGATTGTATTCTAAAATAATAATGTAAAGAAATCATTTTTCTTCTGAGATGTAAATCTGGTTCATAACACTCAACATATAAACTTTTGACTGGAGAGGTGCGAAAAGCTCCAGAGCATATTCTAAGAGCTGCATGATGGACAGGGTCTATTTTTTTTAGTATACTTTTCCTAGCTGAGCCATAGATCGCGCACCCATAATCTATTTTCGAGAGGATGGTTGCTCTATAAATCCTCAACAATGAAGTTCTGTCGGCTCCCCAAGATGTATTAGAAAGAACTTTCAAGATATTTAAAGCCCTTTCACACTTTTTCCGTAAAGAAGATAGGTGGGATTGAAATGTCAGTTTTTTGTCGAAAGTGATTCCTAAGAAACGAATTTCATTAAGAAAAGGAATTTTTTGACCATAGAACATAATTTCAGGATCTGGATGAAGACTTCTCTTCCGACAAAAATGCACTCCCGCTGTTTTTGCCGCCGAGAAAGTGAAACCATTTAAATCTGACCATTGTTTAATTTTGTTTACAGTCGTTTGCAGTTGTCTCTCTATAAAGCGCATATGGTTTCCCATGCAGGAAATGTACAGATCATCTACATAAAGATATCCTTTGACATATGGTGGAAGTTGGTTTAAAATGCTATTAATTTTTATAATGAAAAGTGTGACACTTAGAACGCTGCCCTGTGGGACACCTTCTTCTTGGGTAAAAGTATCAGAAAATTCATGCCCTATTTTAACTTTAAACTGTCTCAGTTGTAAAAAATTTTGAATAAAGATTGGCAAGTTCCCTCTTAGATTAAAGTCGTAGAGATCTTTCAGGATTCCATATCTCCACGCGCGATCGTAAGCTTTTTCAATGTCGAAGAAGATGGCCACCAAGTGTTTCCTCTGCAAAAAAGCAGAACGAATATCATTTTCTAAGCTTAAAATATTGTCTAAAGTAGATCGTCCCTTTCTAAAGCCACTTTGAAATGGACTAAGAATTTTGTTTGTTTCCAAAAAGTATATAAGTCGTCGGTTAATCATTTTTTCTAAGAGTTTGCAAAGACAGTTTGTTAAAGCTATTGGGCGATAGTTCAAAGGGTTCGTGGGATCTTTATTAGGCTTTAAGAGAGGAATAATTATTGACTGTTGCCAAGAAGAAGGAAAATGATGTTCCTTCCAAATTCTATTAAATAAATGCAACAAGTTTTTCTGTGATTTGTAAGTTAAACGCTGGATCAATGCATAGCTGATGTTATCTGGGCCAGGAGAAGATTTATGAACATTTGATAAAGCAAACTGAAGTTCTTGAAATGTAAAATTACTATTGTAAGGTAAATCAGACTGGGACTCAAAATTCAATTTTTTGTTCTCAACATTTTTTTTCAAATTTAAAAAATATGGATTATAATTTTCACGGGAGGATGTACTTGCTAAAGAAGAAGCTATAGTATTTGCTATGTCCTTTAAAGTAGATATAATCTGATTATTCACATTTAATATTGACACAGTATTAGAAAAAGGAGTACCTGAAGCTTTTTTAACTTTTTGCCAAAGTTCTCGGCTTGAGAGGGGAACTTTTATGGTTGAAACAAATTTTTGCCACGACATTCTACGACTATATCGTTGAATACGTTGAGATTCGGCTTTGGCTCTTTTGTATGCAATTAAATTTTCAGTAGTGGGATATCTTCGAAATTTGTCCCATGCTTTTCTCTGTTTCTTACGGGCTTGTTGACATTCACTATTCCACCACGGTTTACTTTGCTTCTTCCTAGTACTCTTAGTCTTTGGTATGGATGCATTTGCAGCATGGATAATAGTTTGGGTAATTAACTCTATTGCTTCATCGATAGAATAATGTTCTACCATAATTTTACTTATTTTTGAAAGAGCAGAGAATGTATTCCAGTCAGCTGCTGTGAATATGTACCTAGATGGTTGATAGTAATTATGATGGTTATGTCTATTATCAGTAATAATCAAAGGAAAATGATCACTGTTGTGGAGATACTTGTCTACAGTGAGATTCAGAAAAGGTAAAATTTGGGGAGAGCAAATAGCAAGGTCAATTGCATGGAAGGATTTTGTAGGCTGGTGGAAATAGGTTAGTTCATCTGTATTTAGAAGGCATAGATTGTGATCCTGTAAAAGTTTTTCAATCTGTAAACCTCTTGCATTGGTGTCTGAATTTCCCCAAATGAGGCTATGGCCATTGAAATCTCCTATGATAAGAAACGGAGATGGAAGTTGTTGAATTAAGCGATTCAAATCGGTTTGATTGATGCATTCATTAGGAGGTAAATACAAATTACACACGGTTATCAGGGATTTTATATGAATTCGAACAGCTATAGCCTGTAAATTTGTGTTTAAATTCAATGAGGTGGATGGGTGGCTATTTGCAACAAGCAGTGCAACTCCACCTGTAGCTCTATCGTTAACATGATTTTTGTAAGATGCAGAGTAGTTTGAGATATGAATGTTATCGCCTGGCTTCAGATGAGTCTCCTGTAAAGCAATGCAAGCTGGAGCATAGGTATTTATGAGATCTTTTAAGCCTGAAATTTTATTTTTTAACCCACGACAATTCCAAGAAAGAAAATCTGCCATTTAAGGAAGAAAAAAAATTGAAAATAAAAAAGGCTTTATAATTTCTTAGAAGATACCGATTCATTCGAGTCACTAAAAGACATTTCTTCGTCAGATAAGTGAACACTGAAGAGAGGATCACTATCCGAGTCTTTGTCTTTAGTTTTTTTCGGTTTTTTTAAGAAGTCTTCCTGTGTTAAGGAATGTTTTGGTGAAGACTTCGTTTGGGCTCTACGCTCTATCAAAATTTTAGCCCGTTTATTTGCTTTTGTTTCTTTAACTTGTTTTATTTGGTCGGACTTTTTGTTTGTTTTCTTAGTCTCAACTTTCTGCTTGGTGTTTGGTTTAGATTTTTCAGTTTCAATGGATACTGAAATATTTTTGAGTGGAGAGTTCTTAACTATCGGTTTTAATTTACATAATGGAGGGCAAATTACTTTTGTAATGCTTTCGTCAGTCATTGTGCTTGAAGAAGTTACTGATTTCACAGCACTGCTGTAAGAAAGTGGTCTTTGTTCAGATGTCAACAGCTTTTTAGCTTCAAAGTATGGTATGTTTTTCGTTACTTTAAGTTCTTGGATTTTCTTTTCTAATTTCCATTGTGGACAGTCTCGAGAATCGGAGTGATGTGGTTGTTTACAATTTACACACTGCGGGTCTGCAGTGCATTCATTAGCTTGGTGACCAGCAGTTGCACATCTAGAACAGGTTTGTGTCCCTCTACAAGCCATCTTGGAATGACCAAAACGCTGACAATTATAGCATCTGATAGGATTAGGTATATAGGGCCGAACTTTGCAATTTAAATAGCCTGCTTTTATGCTGGATGGTAATTTTGTTGTATTAAATGTTAGGATAATACTATTAGTGGCAACCAGACTATTTCCTTTTTTCATAAAAATGCGTTTCATTGCAATAACACCTTGACTGGCAAAGCCATCAAGAATTTCACTTTCTGGAGAATTCAAGAGTTCCTTTTCAGATATAACACCACGGCAGAAGTTAAGTGTTCGGTGAAGTGTCACAGAAACGGAATGATTTAAAAAAGATTTAGCTTGTAAAAAAGATTTTGTTTGAAGAGCAGAACTTGTTTCGATCAATAGGTCACCCGACCGAAGTTTTTTGACCGACTTTGGACTACCGCCAATACCTTTCAAAGCTTTTTCAACGGCAAAAGGAGATAAATCAGACAGTTTTCCATCAGGGATGGAGAGAATAACGAAACGAGCAGTTTCCGAAAACGGTTCAGTGTCAGAAGTGAAAAAACCCATAAGAGTCAAATAGAAATTCGGGTCCCGACGGCACCGCCCACCACGGAGCCCAACTAGGGATGGCAGCCACCGGCTCTAGACATTCCCAGCCTCGGCGCTTACCATGGTGCTAGCCAGAGCCTATACGCTAAATTCACCTCCGGGGACAGTGACCACCCTTAACGCCAAGCCCAAGAAGTGATCCCTTCGCTTGATCCCCTTGAGCAGCCCAGTCATATGTCTGGGATACCAGCCGATTGATACATCAGGGTTCAAAATGTACCACCCGTCTGATGGGTCGCCACGCACGGCAAACACGTGGGGTTTTTGACTGTCCATGAGAAGCAAGAAGCAAACAGAGCGGCGACCGCTTCTCATGGAGAGCTCCCTCGCTTACCGTCGAGGGATGGAAGAAGGAAGAGAGATAAAAGGGGGGAGAGCGGGGAGAGTAAGAAGAGAAAAAAAATAGGGGGGAAGGGAAAAAAAGAATGAAAGATCCCTGGGTACCTCGGGATTGGGACACCCGTACCCACCTAAAGGAGGTGGGCCCCTGAGGGGATCTGCAAAAAGGAGGGAGAATATTGTGAACATCGTCTCCTAGCCAGTCAATCAGAGCCAACCAGAATGGATGTTCAACTGTTACGTTTTTCACTTTTCAGCAAATGTATTAAGTACCTTCTTTATGTAAAGTGTGTTGTGATTAAATGTTACATCCTTGATTATTTAGTAATAGTTAAACTCACTCAACCAAAACTGACATCAGGTAGATGTCAACCCAGCATATAATTATCTGAAATAATGTGCAGCATACAGTTAAATGCAGTTGCTAAGTCCTATGATTACAAAACTAGTCTATATATTATAGCAATGGAACATGTCTGGATTACTATATAAATCAACCCTTTAAAATAAAGTTCAATGATTTTTTAAAATTTTCCTACCTTTTCTGTCAAGTCTTTTGTGAATAAACTACTACTGTAGAATCCAAACTATTTTATTTACATTTTTACAAATTTCATATTCATAGCACCATCTAATCTTGCATTAATACTAAAGTGCTAAAAGTCATTAGATACTTAATATTGTGTGAGATTTTCTTTTGCCTGGTGAAATGCAAAATATTGTGGCATTGATTCAATAAAACATCAGAAATTCCACAAATATTTAATCATACTATTTCTACAGCTTCCATAATTGTAAAAGTCTGTCAATGTTAGATTTTAAGCTTGAATTAAACTTTTGACCATGTTCCGTGTATGATGGGATTTTTGTCTAGGTATCAGAACCACTGATTGGAATTATTTGAATGATTTTCAAACCAATCACAAACAATTTTGAACATAACTGTTATAATGCCACACAATGATTACTCAAAAAACCTGACAAATGCTACTTTACACATGCCATTGGTCTCAAGCATTAAATAGATGCTGTCAGCTACTGCATTGACCATAATGCCTAAAATTAAATTCTTGGTACACTGGCTAATTAATAAATTACTTTCAAAAAACCTCATAAGCTCAATTTTTTTTAAATAAATTTTTCCTGCTTTCTTAGTCAGTTCTCTGTATTGCTCTTATCAAAGCTTGGACAAAGACATCATGAAAACAACAACAAAAATCAAAATTCAACAATTTCCTTGAATTTATGACAAATAAAAATCCTTAAGGAACTATTAGGCTACTTTTTCAAATCATGTTTTAAACACATACTACAAATATATGCTCTAATTGATTCAGTGCTAATATCTACTTAGGTTTGCAGATTATAAGAAAAAAAAACTTACCTTGTCAGAGCAGTTCTTAGCTATTTTTATATATTTCCAGCATTGGGGATGGTATTGGAGATTGCATTGTTCTGAACAGTTAATGGTAAAAAATCCCTTGAAATCTGGATCAGAATAGTAAATAGATGGTTGAAGAATACAGCCTTCATATCGACAAATTGCATCAGGAGCTGGAGGATTTTCACATTCTTTAAGCAAAGCAGGTAACTTCTCCTTTAAAATAAAATACAAATCAATTTTATCTGTTGTTATTAGTACAAGTTTATTGTGTATTACAAATGAATAGATTTTTAGGAAAACTATAATATTAATAAACTTTATCAATTTTTTTCCTTGATGTTAAAATAACTTGAATTATAAATTACATCTGCCCTTTTTACAGATGATATCTAAAAAAATTCTAGATTATTTCAATCATATTAAACAAATCAAACAATGCACAGATATAAATAGTAGGGAAAAAAATTTGTATAAAACTAGACCAAAGGAAGCATACATTCATGTATATATTTTCTAAAAATATAAATGAATTTCATTTTGAAAGAATTTTATATATTGTGGGGAAATCCTAAATGCATTTGCAGGAGAAAAAAAAAGGAGCAATTCAAAAAGGAGTTGTAAGCAGGTTATCCACATATTCAAAACTCTACAAATTTTGAAATGTTTATGCCCCCCCCCCTTTTTTTAATGTCACAGATAGATTTATCATGGGAAAAAAATACCCTACAATAGAATACAACTTTCAAATAAAACAACATAATTATATTGGAAGATATCGAACAATTTTTTTGTTAAGGGCTAGTTTTCATATTTAAATGTGTAAAATTTATATATACTCTAGATGTTGGAATAAGTACATTTCTGTCACACTTTAACAGGATTTTCACAGCTTTAATTTCACATGGTAAAATTATTTGCTATTTCATTCATGGCAAAAAAATGGATAGCAAAAATTTTAGGAAAATTCTTGATTCTTTTCAAGAGAGAAACATTAAAGAGCACTGAAAGTTTCGTTTAGATTGCACCCGAGTTGATTCTCCATTAATCCAAAATCACCTGATTATAATTTTTTTTTTTAATATGAGTAAAAAATATAAATTTAAATAATTTTTTATCATTTAATCATAACTACTATTACAATTAATTATAATATATTTATAATTACAATTTACAATAATTATAAGTACAACAAATTAATCAAATGAAATTTGAGAATTGTGTACTTAAATAACATCAATAAATTCAAACAAACAAGAATGGCCTTATTAAAAAATATGAAGTTTGTTTTCCTTTAAATATTAAGAGAAATAATTTGCCAGAATGTTTGTAAAATTAAATAGTTAAATTTCATAAAATAATAACTATGAAATAAAATTCCCATTTTTCTGGAACTTCTTATATTGTGTAAGTGATAACATAAAAGCTGAAGAGTCAAAATTTTAGGACATAGACTATCATCTACAGTTAAAAGTATCGACTATAAATAAAATAATATGACAATGAATTTTTTTTATTAAATTTTCCTTTCATATCCTTTTCTACTGACAAAATTTTTCAAATATATTTTTATATTACAAAAATGCAAAAAATATTTGTTTCATGGAATGAAAGGTCAGCAGTATTTTAAGCCCAATAATAGGCTTCTGCTATTTTGAAATTTGTGAATATGTTTCTATATGCATCATTTAAAAAGCAATACAGAAAATTTAACAGTTAAACTACTCATAGAAATGAGCTGAAAATTTGCATGTCCACATGCAGTGGTGTTGTTCTTTGAATTATTTAAAAATTTAAGTATGTTACAATTAATTTTTTTTACTAATTACATTTTTTGCATATGAAAAATTACTTTAATAATAAATATGTATGCAAAATACAACAAAGAGTAACAATGTTAATTTTTAAGACGTGAATAAAAGCTCAAATATTAATTTTAATATTTTATGTCAGAATTTTCTATAAAAAAATTGAGCTAGAACAATGAAACTTGTTTTCTGGGAAAAGCTTTTGATGTGATTTTAAAATTTGTTCAGAAAATGGGTATTGCCATTGACATTTTGTAGTTTGCCCTTATTTCAATATATAGATAACCCCTTAAAAATTTCTATTTCAGAAATTTTTCACAAGTATGTTAAACTCTTTTAAATGATACTCCCCTCCCCCCCCCTTGACGAATGATGATAAAATAAAGTTGGGTGGCACTTTTACTTTTTTTTCTGCTATATATCAAATGATTAGATAGGAAAAATTACTAAAATTAAATTTAAAAAAATGAAGTCGAAAATTTTGTTTGTTCTTTCTGTAAAAAAAAAAAAAAAAAAAAAAGAGAGAGAGAGAGATGAACTTTATACTTAAAAAGTTTTACATATATTAACTCTACTGTTAAACTATTAAATGATTATGCTCATCATCAGTATTATATACTAAAAGAAATGAAAGGGAATTTTTGAAATTATTACTCAAGGTTATTGAGAAATAACTTCATTTTCAATAATATGCCAATTACAACTTTCAAACAGATTTACATAAATACTGAACATAATTTGATCAAAATACTGTGCTTTTATACACATATATTTCATTTATTAATATGTTCCCTTTTTCCCACAATTCATACATGTTATTTCCTGACTTTTAGAAAATAAGCATGTTCTAATTTGATGACATTTATTAAATGCAAAGTGAAATTAAATTTTGTTTAATGTAATGGTGATTTTAATACGAGACCCGTTTTCTCAGTACAGAGATACATATGCAATACAAACTTATTTAAATCATATTTTCAAAAATAAAATAAAAACAATGGTGACTTAAGACTTTCAATACTTTAATCCAGTTCTTTATTGTTTCATGAGGTTCTTTTCTTGATCACCCTCTCCCTAACAATTTTGTCCTGAACGGTAAATTCAAGTGGGTGTAGAGTAAGACAAAATGGGACAAAGCATTCATCTGCCCTATATTTCTACAAAAGACTCACATTTACTTGTAATATAGTTTTGATGATTTTGGAAGATTAATTTCTAGATTAAGAATTTGATTTTCAAAAGTTTACAAAAATCCTAAGTCAATTTCAGTTTTTTAAAAGCATGACTATTTTTATTTTGATAATACAGATAATAACATACTGAGTAAGCATTGTTCTTCTACTTTAAACTCCCAGGAAGAAAATAATGCAGCTTCTGCTTTAAATGATTTTTTTGTTGGTAGTAAGGTAAATTATTGCACTTTAGTAATTAAAAAAGATAAGATTAAAAAATTTGTTTCATAATTATTTTAATATTACATATTAAATTTCAAATTATTATTAAATGTATTAAATATCTTTAAAAACATAGAATTAATATTAATAATATTAAAATTTACTATACCCTCAAGTATTCAAGTTTGGTCTCATTTATGGTGGTTGTAACTCCAGGCCATACATAAGCTTGGGAATGAACTTCTTTCTGTAAAGTATCATCCAAGGTTTTGAAATATAGAAGAGCCTGTTTAAATCTAAATTAGAAACAAAAATATGGAATAGTGTATCAAACATTCTGTAGTAACAAAACATTGATGAAATATTTCATACACTTATAACTACAGAATAAATTCAGATTTATTATTTTTTGTATTTTTAGAACTGCCATTAATTAATAAATTTAATTATTAATTTTTTGTTAAAATTTTTAAATTGTTTCAGTTTTACATGTTAACACAACAAAAAGCAGGATATAAAACTTTAAAAAAGTTTTTAAGAACAAGCAGTTCCAGTCACTATTCTCAAATTTTTTGGATCCATTTCATGATGAAATCTACTAACATCTTTTACACTACCAAATTGGGTTTTAGATTTAGTTTAGTTATATTGATGTCCCATTTAAAAGCTACATTAAGGTTGTTTTGGGACAAAACTTGTAACTTTGAACCAAGTCGAGCTTAATCACTGTCAAAATTGCTGCACATGAAATCATGAAATGTTTGCTGCACATTGGCAATTGCTGAGTATATTGCACTTACCTCAAATACTACCTTCTATAGAATGGTTACAGAGAAAAACTTTTTAGAGGAGTAATAAATTGATAAGACAATAATTATCGTATATTGTAATTTGATATAATTTAGCATAGAAAATTGCTTAATATATTTCAACAATACAAAATTATATATCTTTGTCTCTTTTTTAAAATCTTATTGAGTTTAAAAAAAAAAACAACCTCCATTTATTTTAAACAATAAATGTATACATATATAAACAACAATTTTATTCAAGTAAAATTTTCTCCTACTTTAAGCATTTTAGTTTTTGTATTATGTATAATAATGTTTGGAGTTAAATTTAAAAATGCTTTGTATAAACTGGAAATAATGATGTTTCATTTCGAAATATCTTCTTTACCTGTTTAATCTAAGAAATGTTAGCCCAATAGCATAATAAGCAGCAGGAAAACCTATGTTTTTATGTTCCTCAATGATTTCTTGAAATACAACAATAGCTTTTTGTAAATCCTGTAAAAGGTAAACAATTAAATTTTATTTTAAATATGGGTACAAAATAAATAAAATTGCCCTCCTAATCATTCAAGATACTTACATCATAACCGCCAGATTGGTAACATGCAAATGCATAAGCATATTTTATACAGATAATATCACATTCTTCATACTTATGAATCTAATGGAGGGAAAAAGAATTACTAGTGTTAATGTTAAATGGAATGATTATTGGGTAATGGTAACATATATGTATTATAAGCATGCTGATATGCAATTAAAAAGCATACTAAAACTAAAAATATATTTAAAAACTGAAGCAAGCAATTTTCAAAATGCACAACTATTTTTTAAAGGTCCCCAAGAGTTTAAAAATAGATTGCAATGATATAAAAAAAAAGTTAAGTTATGGAAAAAGAATAAAATGACCCAAATGAAGGGAAACAAAATGCACAAAAAGTGAACAAAAATACACTCTTTTAAATGCAAAATTAAAATATTTTCAGGAGAAAAAATTATGCCAGAGGAGGATTCCATTCGTATAATTTTCATTCTGGGTCTTAGTATTCTTAATCCAGCATAACTAAATATAGGATAGCTATGCTTCCATTTCTGTAGCTAAAAGAATCACATTTCATAATTTCCTTCTTTTTTAAAAAAAATTTGTTTAACGAGAAAATATTATTTTAAACTCAAACAGGTTTCAAATTGTATATATCATGCATTAATCAGAATATAAAAACAAAAAAAAAAAAAAAAAAAAAAAAAAAAATTAATTTTTTGCATTAATTTTTAGGTAATGCAAAGAGTTCAAAGGAAAATTCTCTCCAACACATCTCACTACATAAAAAAAATTACTTAATATAGAACCTATGACTTTCATTGTTTTTTTAAGTAAATAATTTTCCACTAAAAAGTAAAAAGACATAAATAGCTTTACTTTATAGAATCTTAATCTTGTGATTTTAAAACCTAAATGTATGCTTAAAATTTAGCTGTCTTCAATATATAATATATTTTACTATGTCACCATAAAATGGCACATTTTTAAAATTTAACATACAGAATATTTAAGTGTAAAAAAAAAATTAATTTAATTGCTGAGAAAGTAAATGATTTTTCAAAAAGAACGTTAAATGATAAGAAACTAGTTTGCAGTTTTCATGCAAAAGTTTTAGTAAACCTAAAACATTGTTAAAAATGAATTAAATGACCCAGTTTGATTATACTCAAATATTGCATAGCTGCATTAACTACAGACAGCAATTAATTTGAACAGTAAATTTATGTTAATTCTTGGTTAGATCTCATTTTATTTTAGAGATTAATAGTAATTTTGAATCATATAAGAACACAATAGATATTTAATTATATTGAAGTGAATTTCGTTCAAATTAATAATTATTTAAATTTGATGATATAAATAAAAATTTTACAGCTGGTATATTTTTACTGTGCAATAAAATAACAGCATTAAGAATTAATACTGGAAATTTGCATAGTCCTCTTGTTTTATGAAATCAAGTGAATGTGAGTTCAGATATTATAAATTAACTTGTGAAATTCTTTTTTGTTACATTTATAGATATAACTTCCTATTGATATACTTTATTTATTGAAAAATCAAATTTAGCATAATTTTATGTACTTTTACAACAGTTTTCAATGTTAAACATAAATAAATAAATAATATACAAACAAATATGAAATTGATGCCCATCAAAAAAATTTTCTTTTTCAAAACAAATAAGTAAAATATGCCAGTTAATAAGTATAAAAACTTGCAAATATACAGTGTACAATCATTAAGAATAGTGGGAAAAATTATCATACTAGGTATTTCTGAGATTATAGGACTTTCAAGTACATTAAAAAAAATGTAGGCATACAAAGAATGCTAAAAATAACTCTTATAAAAACTTAAGAATATAGTATGATAATATAATATAACCATCTTTTCAAATATGGTACAAATTTGATTTCAAATCATGAAAAATTAAAATAATAGAATTTCCTGCTTAATTAAAATTATTACTGAAATTAAATTAAAATATTAAATTATAACAAAAATACTGAAAAAAGGTTAATTTTTAAATCAAAGAAAAAAAAATAAACAAACCATGCATAAATATACATTTTGTATAACTGGATATCAAAACAGAAAAATAAGCAAATATTACAACCTCAGGAGCAGCTTTAATTTCATCCAATGCATTCCGAAAACGGCGCATAGCCATTACGTCACACCCATCTAAAAGTGTATTGGATGCATCTTTTAAAGCCATTTGTAACATCTTTATTCTTTCTTCAGAATTATCCTTGAAAAAAAGAAAAAAATAGGTGAATGAGGTGAAAAAAAAAAAAATAGAATAATGATTAATTTCATTAGGAGAAAAAATATGGAAACCTTTCAAGAAAAAAGCATTTTCAAGATTTGTGATATTATATACATTATTTTTGAAAAAATACAACGAATTGATATATCCTAGAAAGACAGCATTAATAAAAAACTCAACACGATTCTCATAATTATCTGCATTGTCTTTAAGATTGTAGCAAAACATTGTTTAAGAAAGTAGTTTGATTAATAGTATGATATGTAGAAAACGAGAATATAATTTGTTTGTTCAAATATTTTCAAAAACGGATTTGTCTTCTTATGGCACAGGATTCATCATGAAGTTATGAAATAAGTGATAAAATCTAACGTATCACTTCTGAAGATATTAGCCAAATTTGTGCATATAATTGAAATATAAATGATTAAAAATAAAAGAATAAGGTTCATGATTCATGTTATATTAAAATAAATATAAAAAGTGATTTTAAATCAATTATATTTCTTTGTTAGACCAAACATAGGATTACCTCAGATTTTATTTCCACTGAAAATGAATTAAACTAATTAGAAAACATATCAGGTAATACAAGAAAAAAATAATTTTTGAATTGATTTAATTCTATTTTGACAATAAAATAAATGCAAAATAAAAATTTGTACAATCTGCCAAAAGGCATCTTGTATTGCAATTAAACTTTTGCTCCACTAAACATTAAATGGCATTGCAGACGTTTTTGCATATTTCTGAATTTCTATGCATTTTTTTTATAAATGCTTTCTAATGATTCCATTATAAAAAGTAACCTATTACATTTTTAGATAAAATTTTTTATTGATATATTACTCTAAAAATAATTTATACTAGAAGCCACTAGAAAAGGTTTTTGCCCCAAATGATATCCAATCCTTACAAACACAGATTTTATATTATATATATATATAATATATATATATATATATCTGTGTGTGTGTGAACACTCATATTTAGTTAGAAAAGAATATCCTGATAGTTTCTATTAGTAGAAACAGTAAAAGTAAGCGAGTAATAATTAAGCTAATGTTTATATAAATTCAGATTTATTTTAAAAAAAATTATACAAAAATAGTCTTTGTTACTGCCAAAAATTTAGAAGACAAATCAAAATTATTAATATTTATATAAGAAAATTTCTCTTTGTTACTGCTTAGAATTTAGAACACAAATTCCCATTAAAGTACTGATCATTTCATGTTCTGTAATTTAACACACATGTAAAATTAAAGTCTTGGGTGAAATAAAACCAAATAATATTTTTTTAATGATTATTTCACAAAAATCATTAAAAACTTTTTTTTTTTAATGATTCACAGTAGCAAAGTCATTTGACAATAAAAGAATTCTATTAGAGAATTATCAATCGTAGAATTTCTTCATTTAATGCTTTGTACTTTTTACTGTCTTCAGCTATAGAAAGAGGAAGTTGAAGCAAATCAACTATTCACTTTTGCAAAATACTTTTTTTAATGATAAGTTTAGATAAAATGCAGCCCTTAAAGTATCTTTAAGCTTTTAAGTATGTATAAGAATTAAAATGAATACTTTCGCAGAATTTTCCAACAATATTTATTAACACTCTAAATGAAAGTGTATTGATTGATGCTCTAGAGGTAAAGTGTTGAATCCAAAGCTCCAAAATTTGGCACATATATATTCTAAAGGGTAAGCATGTGCATTTCAGAACATTTTTTTTTGAGATGTTAATTAAATACTACCAAAGATTTAAACCCTTTTAGGCAGTTATATTAAAAAAATTAACAAAAAAATCTTTTGTAATGATTTAAAATAAAAACATTTTTTCAATGATACCCTTTTATTTGCCATAAAAATTTAAATCTAATAAAGTTTCAAAAACATTTTTAAGGATATTTTGCAGTAATACTTCTCACTGTTGTATTAAAACTTAAATATTTTCACTTGTGATTATAATGTATTCTACTATTTTTTAACCCCTTCGTTGACACTCTGGAATATCAAAATGAGTTGACGATTCCGCTCATTTTTTCTCGATTTTGATTCAGTTTCTTTTTAAAGCAAGTGTTTAACAATTTTTTTTTTAAAGTTTGTACTAATTATAGTTGAAGGCTTAAATTTTAGAAGAAAAAAAATAAAGATGGAAATTTTTTGAAGAGTATGCCCACCCTGTAGTTCTTTCTGCTTACGGTTGTAAAAAAAAAATGATGTATAAATCACACTTCCTCATTGCAATTTTTCTACAGAATCAGTAAAAACATAGGATATTACAGAAATTTTGAAACGTATTTGGTAATATACATAATATTTGATATTAAACTGTAATGGTAAGAAAGTGATTGATACCCTCTATATATTAACTTTACATTCTTTTTTAAGACTTTGATTCAGCTAGCAAGTTAATGAAATTTAATAACTTGCTATTATAAAAACTATTTTAACTATATGACAGAGATTCAGAAATATATACAACAGATTGATACATATTTGAAAGCATTTAAAAATGTATTAATAATAGAAATTTTATAGATTGTAGAAGGAGCAATCATAATCAAATTTTAATTTTAAACAGTCAGATGGCTGCCAAAATGGTTAAAGCTAAATTAAAAAAAAAAAAAAAAAAACAGTACGAAGTTGTTGCAACTTTAATGAATATTTTAAAATTATAAACAAAAAATGTGTAAAATTGAATAATCAAATTAAGAGAAGAATCACTAATGACCATACTTGTACTGAACAATTCAACATGCGACATAAAAAAATGTTTAGTTTTGGAATTAACAACTAAAAATAAAAATTATACAAAAGATTCCGTTACCTTCTGATCAAAAGCATCTGAAACTGAAGAATTTCGAACTCTAGGTGCTTTAGATGATGAGTGCCCTGATTTATTTTTTTCATGATTTATTCGAGGATTCATCTAAAATTTTGAGACTTAGAGTTATACTCTCAAAGCAAAAATAAAAATATATATAATCAAAAATTAATCTAATCTTGAACAAATTAAAAAATATATTTTTATTACTTTTTTATTATAAGAATCTGAAACAGAAGAACTTCTAACTCTTGACATTTTAGATGTAGCTCCTTTTGTCTCATTTTTCTTAGAATCCACTAAATGATCCACCTATAAATTTATAATTGCAAGAATTAATATATTTCAGATTAATAATGTTAATTTATGATAATTAAATTTATTCAATGGCATAACTTACAGAAGATGCAGATGGCTGGCATCTGTCTTCAGTATTTGTAAATTCAGGCTGCAGAAAAGATTATAACATTAATACAAAAAATCACAAGAGGAAACAAGCAAACTTTCAAACAAAAGAAAAATTACTTCATAATCACTTTCATCCGAATTTGAGGGATCCATAAGTTCAGGAACATCCTGAAAATAAAATTATTATTATCATTATTTGCACAATTAATACACATTACTAACTAAAAGAGCTTATGTTTTGATTGCTTTGTCTTATTATCTTAAAACAAAGTAGTTCAAAAAATCAATGCTTTCATTATTGGTATAGTATACCAAAGAATTCATACTTTCACAAAAGTTACAGATATTAATAAAAAAAATTGTTTTATCTTAAAATTTTGCACTAAAATTAATATGGCTTAGGATAAAAAAATTTAAGAGTTACTAAAGAAAAAGTGTGAAAATAAAAAAACCTGACTATAATATGTTTTTAAATTAACATTGATTTCAATATAATTTCATTAGTTTACTAATATACACAAACAATTTATGAATTTAACTCCACATTATTTATATTAAAATGTTTCAAATGTTTATTATTTTCTAGAATTTTCAATAGAATATTTTTAATATCTATATAAACCTTTGTAATTGATTGTTTGGAAAACCAGTTATATTACTCTTTTCAATTTATTTCACTTTTAGTAAAAAGAGAAACCAATTTCATTTTTTTTTTTTTTTAACATTATGACTTCTTAAATTCAAAATAAAAACTGACTCTACTCCCCTTCCTCATCCCCAAAAAAGTGTATAAGCAATGAACAACATTTAAAAACACTTAATAAAAGTACATTATTTTAATCTTTTATATTGAAGTGCTAATTTGCTGAATCAGCCTCTCCATGCATAGTAACGACCAAGCTTGTAATTCTTTTTTTCTATTATGAGCTATAATCAAACAGTTTTAAAAAATACTTTTGTAATAACTGATCTTAAACAAGTAAAATCTTACAACACATTACAATAATTTTATTTAGAAGAAATTAATACAATATATTTACATTAAAAAATCACTAATTCTTATTCTAGATTATAAGAAAAATTTATAATAAAATTGAGTTTTTTTTTACTCATGTACTATGTTTAAATAATATAAATACACAGATCAAGATATTTGTTAATATGAAACTGTTAATGTATGATCCATAATTTTTTCTAATATATTATTCAAAATTCAAAATAAAAAATATTTTAAAATTTATCTAGCCATTATTATTCTGAAGAGAAATGAAAAGAATAAATTAATACCTGGGATTCAATTTCAGAGTCAGATGCCTCTATCAATTCTGGCAGATCCTATAAATTTTTAAGAAAGCAAATGATAGCTAATGTATATTAAAATCAATTAAAGAAAGTCAGTGAAATAAAGCACAACTTGAAATTCAAAATGTTAATAAATATAAAGTGAAGCAAAAAGTATAACCCAGATTAAAGTTCAAGGAAAAAGAAATAATGAAATAAATAAATAGCAAACATGTATGAAAAATACTTACCATAGGCTAAAAATTCATTATATATAAGTGTAAAAATAACCTACATATCTTTACTTTAACAAGAAAAACAATAAAGCATAATAATAATAATAATAATAATTACTGCAAACTAATAATTATTTCCAGACAGATTTAATTTAAAATAATTTTATTTTATATAATGTTAAAAGCTTAATTCAAAAGGCAAATACTTCTTGGGGAATACAATTTATTAACACAATTTTAAAGCCAACAACCATTAATACTCATATATTTGGAATATGTGCCAGCTGATGGAGTTAGAAACCACAATCAACAATGCAGCTTAATGTTTTCAAAATATTTTTGATAAGTAGAAGTAACAAGAACTTGACACACATAAGATTTTTGAAAAAAATTGAAAATTTCCTAGAATAAGGAATTGGATGGAATGAGTTCAATTATCTTTATTACCTTCCACAAATAGAGGTAGAAAAGGAAAGTTTTAGAAGCATCATAATTCTGACTTTTTTTTTAATTCTCTAAATATGTTTTCTTTTAATTGCAAGTATTAACATTGAGTATTGACATAAATTATTATTAATAATAATATTAAAAAAAAACTAGTCATACAACTTTAAAAAAAGACTGAACTCACCTTTTCTGGAGCATTTAATTCCTTCCTAAAAAAAGGGAAAACATTTTGGAATATTTTTGTATACTTCACAAAAACAAATGAAAATTCATTAATTTAATAAAAAGATTCATTTCATTCACAAAAAAAGATCACCACATTCAAACAGCAAAATTTTTTGGGCATTATTTAATGACTTTAAAAATCTAATACATATTAATACCAGGACATTTGCAATAATACTTTGTGAAAGAAAAGTCTAACAGTTGTTCTGTAATCTCTTTAATGAATTATATATGTTTTGTGTCAGATACTTCACATAGCTGAAAGTTAATGTACAAGTACAAGCTTTGTGAATGAAAACTCTCCATTAGATCACTTTGCTAATCCATACTTCTTTATTAGTCCATAGATTAGTAGTTCTATCACCAAGTTCAAATTGAGGTTGGGCTAATGTTCATGAATCAATGGATTTTTCAAATGTAAGTAGAATCCTATGTTTGTTAATGTAAAGAAAAAAAAACATTTATTTTAAAGTAGTTTACATAATTTACAATCTTAATTGAGTTAGGATTTCATTCTAGTCATTTATTCCTATGTTTTATTTATCCAATCATAGCTTCAAGATAATTTATCTTTCTGGGGTAGGGTATGTAAATTTATGCACAATCAATCTATGAATTTTTTCCGATGATAATAACAAAACATTCAAATATTTATGGAAAACAGATAATTAAAAACACAGATCGAGCAGAGCTTGCCTGTAGCAAAATAAAAAAACAAGTCACTATACATGAATGTAAATTGTTTAACATGGGTCTTTACACTAATCTGCATTTCGATTTATTTTTTTTAAATACAAGCTTTGAAACATTTTCTTGAAAGTAAGTATTAAAAAAAATATTTAATGTTTTTTTCTTATATTTTTATATTGCATCACTATTGTGGTTTTTTTTCCATTGATCAAAAAAGAATACAAAATATTAAAACTTTTTTTAGGCATTAAATATCAAGTACTTTACATTATTTTTTAAATTACGATAAAAAAAATACATCGACTATCAGATTTCAAAATTATGAAAAACATAAATTTTAGGGATTATGTTTTTTTTTTTTTTAAATATAATGCAAGCTAGGCTTAATAGGAAAATATGCTTCTGCCAGTAAGGATAATTGGCTTGCCAGGTCTTATCTTGTGGCAATATTTCTGTCCAGGTACATACCAGGTACAAAGGAATTGAAACATTAATTAACCATAAGCCCAAAACTTTAAAATGATTATAAAGGTATTTTGGTCCTTAGAATCTCAAAATAATAATAAAAAAAATTATAAATTTTGATGCTAGTTGTTAACAGAATAATAACAATAAAAAAAGCTTACTTTTTCAATTCAGCATTCTTTTGCTCCACTAAAAATATAAAGACATAGAACTCAATAAATTGTTAAATAATGACATATGAAATAAATAAACAGAAAGGCAAATGATAAAAATGTACCATCCACATAAGACACATGTAGAAATATTGATATACAAGGATAGCAATATTTCCTAATTAAAAATCTTCAATTATAAAATGAGATGCAATTCCAATAAATATTACAGTTCAAGTTAAAATTATACAGAATGAAATTAATGTTGCCTTTTATGGGTGTCAAAAATATTACAAATTTTAATAATAATGGAACTGAACAAGTTAAACACATTTGTCATAGTAAGTATGCTTTTAAGCACACCTTTATTTGGAACCACAGGATATAATGCTAGGTTGCCTTATATTTTTTGTAGTGAGCATTAGCATATTCGATGTAACAAATGTATTTAAGAAACAAGAAGCCTTTCTCTTTCTCATCCATATTCCAAATGCAAAAAACTAATAATGGCTTTAAAATATACCAGACTACATTTATGCTTGAGTTAATTTGATTATAATTATTTTAACATGTTAAATGCTACACACAATAATACTTAAGGATTTAACCAAGTTCATCAAAATAAAAATTCAAATAACACTGCTTGACTTTCTAACAAATACAAAAGTTTTAAGATATAACTCTTTATTTTAATTTGCAAAATACTTTTCATATTAAAATCTACAGCAATATACTCAGTGAAACAATTATAAATATACAAAGAGGGGAAACATGAAAAAAATATTTAAAGATGGAAAAAAAATTTGCAAAGTTTTCTATTCACTTTTAATTAAGGTAGAACTAAAAATTTCAAATTAAAATAATAATTTTAACTCAAATACAGAATACCAATTACTATGTAATAATTTTGGTAACCTTATTTATCACATAAGGTTTTGAAGAAATATAGCATTACGTGGTACAATATTTTTTTCTATTTATTTAGTTGAAAGAAGATCACAATTCAGTTTTCACTTACAGGCATAGATTGCTTCCAATCTAATCTTTTCTAGAGGCCTATATTTGACAGTATCATCAATTTCCTTGCAAATCTTTAAACCATACTCAGCTAGCTTCACACATTCTGAATACTGTGATAGAATGTAGAGAGCTGTTGTCCATTTGCAGTATGCCTAAAATTATTAAACAATCCTTTCAATGTACTGTTTTTTTAAATCAACTAGATATTTTAGAGTAAAATATCGGAAAAAATCTGCAAATACTAATCCGATCAAAAGGAAATTAAGATACTCAATTAAAAACAATAAAAATGCACAAAAGAATTTTAAATAAACTTATTTAACTTTTAAAGCCTTAATGTTTTTAAAAAAAGCTATTTTTCAAAAAAAAAAAAAAAAAACTATAGAAAAGGTTATTAGAATTCAAAAAAATTGAAGAACAAAACATTTTTAAATAATAAGATTTCAGGTAAAAAGATAAAATTCCAATAAAATTAAATTTTAAAAAAATTTACAAAATGCACATTTTAACTTGTTCCAAGTATATATGTACCTGAACATGTCACACCATTTGTATAAAAAAAGGGTTTTGGTGCAAAACAGTGTGTAGAGTAAACAGCTGGCAAGAGATGTGTATACTATCAGCCCTAATCAAACTAATGAGTGTGAATTAAAAGTGAATTATAGTTCATTTAATGGGCCTTTATTAAATGAGTTTGAGTTATTTTTATGAGCGTTGATGACTATACAGGTACCGTTTCGTAAATCAAAACGAAGCTGTCTGGCTAATAAAATCACAACACCCATCTTTGATATAAGCAGAGATACAGTTAAGCAATAGTTTTTATCATCAGCATATGTAATGTGAATAAATAATAATTACAATGGAATCTATCCTAAAAATGCATGGTTATGTGACATGCAAACATTTCAAAATATTTTATAATTTGGAAATATTAAATACTGCTACAGATTCTACTAACTATTACTACAAAGTCCATAAAATCACTGAGTTCATTTGTAATGGGTCTATGATGAGAAAGTGATCAGCAGTCCTCAAAAAAGAAAAAAAAAAGACATTTATTTCTCATGAAGACACTAACACAAGGACGATGAATACGCAGACAACAAATATGTACAGCCCCCTGTAATAGATAATAAACCAAAAGTAGAAATCGACCACAGAACACAAAGCAGCCAAACAGAATTTAGCATAAGAGAGGCTTCTTGGAGCTACAATCTCTTCAAAGGGCTTAAATTCTCCAGGCGCTGTCTTCTTACTTTAATTGCATCCAACTGCTGATTCACTACCACATGGCTGGCTACTCCATACATAAATTTATGCTGCTTCCACAATAGACAATAGGACTCGGAACACAGCTCAGTTCAGCAATAGTTTGGGCTCCACACAACACTGGTACTCCACCGTTGTTTCGCTATACTCTCTAAGACTTTTTACTGGTTCGATTTCAATTGTGGGTGACTTCAATTCATTGCAGTTTGAGACCTGCATCCTTTAATAGATCCCAGAGGGAGGCTGAGAACCTTCTGAACCAATCAGATGTATCTAAATTCCTAATGGATGGATCATTAAAATTCTCAAAGCTTCCAGCAATATCTATCACCAAATTCTTCCAAGCTCCGGGATTACTGGCTTGGCATCAGAGCAGCATCCAATACAGATGACTGTAAATCGATCTTTCCGGTAATAGAACTAACCCATGCTGGGTTTAGGTTTAGTTATATTAACGTCCCGTTTAAAGCAACACGAGGGCTATTTTGGGACGGACCTCGTAATTTTGAACCAAGATCAGATGACGAGGACAACACCTGAACTGGCACCCCCCTCTCCACACCACGCCACACCAGCGGGAGGACGTTTGGCCTGACAGATTTAACGTGCAAGAGACCCCCTCACACGACGGTTCTTCGGTGGAATCGAGTCTCGAACCTGGAACCATCCGGTTCCTAAGCCGAGACCTTACCACCAGGCCACCGCGGCCCAACCCATGCTGGGAAACAACGTTACAGGTTTGTAACAATATTAAGCTTTCTGACACTGTTTTATAAAAGCATTTTACAATAAATGTAAATAAGTGACAGATATTGTATAGTTAATTATTTGTGCTATTTCTAACAAAATGTAGTCATTATCAAAAAATATTTAATTTAAAGGTATTTTAAGTCGGGATTGTTTGTTTCTATATCAAATGTAAATTTTCATAATAAATCGATATACAACTATAATAAGGTCGTATAAAAAAAGGTGATATAAAAGGTATCAAATTATAGCATCTCCTTCAAAGTAATCTCTTTCGACTGCAATACACTTCTGCCATTGTCTTTTCCAACAACTAAATTATGCTTTAAAGTCCTTTTTATGACTACCATTAAGAGTACATTTTTTAATTAATAGATTGTGACCACACACACACACAAAAAGCAATGGCAATAAAGAAATTAAAGTACCATGTCAAGTGAATATGCAGCTTGAGGGAAATTTATTGCATTTTTGATTAATAGCTAACAAAAAATAGTTGCACAATGAGAATGCATATTACCATGGAGCAAAACCATAAATTGTATCACTATATTTCAAGCTGTTTTTGTTCAATTGCTCAAACAAATATAAAACACTCAAAAAATAATGGTCCTTCAATGTTGTAAGGAATTTATAATGTATAATATACCATGATATTAAAAGAAAACAATCAGTATTATCTAGTGTTTTTGAGAAACCTTAATGTGGCTTTTCAGTCTTATTTCATTTTTTGAGCATCATTCAGCCAATTCTGTATCAACAGCGTGTATAAAAATTTCCTGTCATAATAATGTGATTAAAAAAGAAATCACTTTGAGAAAACGTCTCTCTGGAATTTCAGTATGTTGTTATTTTACAAATAAATTAAATTTTTAGTGCAACTTGAGAACTGACATGTTGCAATCCTAAATGAACTTTTAAATTGCTTAACAGGAATAAAATGATATTGAATTGGTTTAATAATGTCTCTTTTTGTCAAATTATAATGACCGATATTCTGATTTTATCAACACATTGATCATTTAACATATGGGCTACTAGATCATAGATTATCTAGAATGAATTTCCTACTTTTTAAAAACTTTTACTGGCAAACAAATTCTTATTTAATAAACATTAACCAATAAAAATTTTCTGCAACATTTCAAATACCTATGTAAAAGAAATTTCATTGCAGATATTTAATAATACATGTTTTTTTCCTAACAACATTTACTGTATCAGAAAAACAGGGCGACATCTACATAAATTTTCTTAGTGTTAAAATTACTTTTAGACTATAAAATAACTACATAAATATTTGACTACAGCAAAACTACAATATTTATGTAAGTTGTAAGAATGTTTAATAAAAATTAAGATATTTTAAATGAAGCATCCAACATTTTTTTTATCACAGTAGTAAAAAGAAAAATGACAAAAACTATCATTTAATTGATGAATGCCTGTTATACAGTTATTATCAATCAAACAAATAAATTTATTCTACTCATCTTGAATTGAAAAATTATAATACCAGACAATGCTTTTAGATTAGACAGAATTTTGCCTTATAAAATAAAACATACATGATAATGCGTTGGTCTGACCATCAATGCAATGTAGCAATCCAAAATAGCATCACTGAACTTGTTAAGCTCCATATATGAATGAGATCGATTCATGAGTAATGAGAGACAGTATGGACTGGAAAAAAAATGAGAGAATTCAAGAATCTGTATAAATAAAAAAATATTTTTAAATATTTTCATTTAATATGTTTTATCACTGTTAAAATAAAATTCAGTAATCATTTATTTTGGTTAATTTCCTAATGTACTAAAGTTCTGACATTTTGTACTCTTTTGTGTAGTTAATGATTAAAAATTTTTAAATTTTACAAATTTAATAATTAGTTAAAATTTAATTTAGATTCAATATAAGTAGCAACATTTGGTAATGAATGCAAGAAAAAGTCCAAATTAAAAAAAATGACATTTTAATGCATTTATAAAAATAAAACAAAGTTTTCAAGAATTGGTTTTATTATATTTGTTTTAAATAATATTTTACTAAATACAAAACAAGAAATATGCTGAAAAAGCTAGAAAAATTGATACACCAATCTAATGTCATGTGGATCCCCCCCCCCTTCATAAGCAAGCAGAAGTGATGCAATAAGAGTGGTATGGATCTAACTAATTTATAACGATATTCGGTAGAAAGTTCACACGATTCTTGTAGTGCAATCCACAGATAACATCTACGGGACATGAGCATGCTTTTGCCCTGTGGTTATGTTACTGGCCTTCAGATCCAAAGGTCCTGGGTTCTATTCTGAGCCAACATCACCTTCCACATGTTCAATAATGTTCATGTCAGGGGGATTAAGAGGGAAAGGAATGAAATTAAGAGTGTACCTTAAGTCACTTAGTAGTAGCTACTGTAGACCTGCAGAGTTGTGCATTATCCAGTTTGAATCGTCTACATCCATCAGAACACAAATGGATACAGGTAGTCAGAAAAAATGTTAATGTATCCCCAACTTGTCATGGTCCAGTATAGACATATCAATGGTTCCCATTCACGATAACTACATGTTTCCAAATACTTAAACAGCTCCTTGTAGTCATGAGGGATCCATGGATTTACGGGATTTTCTCTACATTCGTACACAATCATGAGCCTGACACAATTGAAAAAACAACTTTTCCAATCATTAAAAGTCCAATGACAGTATTGGCTAGCCAGGCAAGGTGCAGAGACAGAATCAACAAAGCTACACAAGATGGTATGAGGCTCTGATAGTCCATATCAATTAGGGTATGTAGCACACTGCGTACATTGACATATGTTCATGGGTTTTCTTTCAAATTCACAATTTAAGGAAGTGCTAAACATCTATCTCGTCTAATGGCTCTTTTTAGTTATCGATGATCCTATTCTGACAAGGTCTTTTTCTGGCAGCACCGCTGTCGGAGATTTGAAGTCTTACCAAATATTTGATATTCACAGCACACCTTTGAATTGATCATGCTCGAAATTCCAAATTTCATCATTATTTCAGGAATGTTATGTCCGATCTCTCATGAATCAATAATTATTTCCCATTGAAAACCACTTGAATCTTGATAACCTGCCAATGTAACAGCAACAATCGTAGCAATAACTATTGTCTTAAGCACACACATTCGCCCACATCACATTACGATGATTGGTTGAATATCTGCATTATATGCATATAACTTGTTATATCAGTTTTTCTGTCTTTTAAATGTATAATTACAAAGCTATATTTAAAAACAAGTAATATATTATTTTTTAAAATTCAATTCCTACTTATATTATTTATGATCAGGTTTATAATCAGTAATCTCAGAGCTTAATGACAATTTTGTGACCAAATAGAAATTACTGGAAAAATTTAATTAATTCATTAATATTTGGGGAAAAAACTATCAACAATAAGTGTCCTCCACTACAAGTTTAAAAAATATATTTGAACTTAAGTGGATGAATAAAAAGTATTTCATTAATGATTGAAAATTTGAACGACAGACAGACAGACAGATAGATAGATAGACAGATAGATAGATAGAGAGAGAGAGAGAGAGAGAGGGAGAGAGTGAACTAATAATACTAATTGAAAAAGCACAGTAAATTCCCTTTTTATTCAGTAAAAAACATTACTTAAACTCCATAGCTTTGGTAAAGGCATCAACTGCTTCCTCCCAACTTTGCCTTTTGAAAGCATCAGACCCAATATCACTCCACTGCACACCTTCTTTCTGCAAAAGAAAAAAAAAAGCATACATGTATGTATGTGTAATGATATTCTAAAATTTAATTTAATTCTAAATAATTTCATAAGTTTTATCATAATTCCCGTATTATCTTTATCCTAAAATATCTTCTTATTTCCTGATCCCATTCCAATTTTTCTATTTAATTAACTCAACTGAAGCTTTCTAAAATGCTTTTATTTGTACTTGCACATGCTGAGTAAAGGGATAAAAAAACACCAGTTTAGTCAAGTACATTCTTTTAAAACATCTCTATAATTCCCTTACCTGCATCAGCATGAGTAGAGAAATCCCAATTAGAATCCCATAGTATATAAGCACTTGGAAAAATATTCTCTATCTTTTTAAGTTTTTTCTCATTTCACTCTTATGCTGTTCTGTGTTCATCATGTCTGCTTATACATAAATCATGTCTCAGAAGACAGAATAAAATGAAGTTAAAAATTCAGAGTGTCTTCTCTGTCTTTGGTCATGAAACTGCCTTAAAAAATTATACTTACACACACACACACACACAAATATATATATTCATTAGTGAGGTGACTAATTGCACATAATAAGGCTGCTCATTTATATTTGATGACAAACAAAGCCCTACAAATGAAGAACACTCAAGACATTTATTAAAGGTGATCAAACAATCTAAATATAAATGTAAAATTCTTAAATTGATATTATTTCATACCAGTATAAAACAGGTAAAATGAAATTTATATATGATATCATTATAATCATATATAATGAAATTTATATATGACAGTAAGAACTAATTATATTCACAGCATTAAAAAAAGTATGTATTCTTTTACTTACAGATACATTATAAAGAGTTATTTCCTGTTGATCTAAAACATGTCTTAAATTCATATGCATTGCCACATTTCTCACTGTAAAGAGAGTAAACATTTATAATAATTTTATGGAGAAAATGAAACAGATAAAAGGGGGAAACTACAAATAAAAGCTTGGGAAATTAAGAAATTTTAAGTAAGAACTTTAAAAACACAATTTAAAAAAAAGTTCAAGTTTCTGTACACATTTTACTAGTATCAAAATTAAAAGTATTTCAATGTGCTGTGTAATTAATAATTAGAATTAGATGAATAGATTCGCAGCTGTAGTTGATAAATTTTTACACAAAAATTGTATGACTGATGAGTTAAACCTAATCTTTTTTGAAAATAAACAAAATAATTTTATTTTTAAATTGGAGGTAAGAGACATTCTAGCAAAGATGTAAGTAAGGTAAAAATTGCAATCTATCTTAAAATCTAGCAGTGGTTTGATGGCAAGTTCTCAGCCTCAGAGCTGGAGGGTTCCAGATTCGTGTCCCACTTTCATCAGAGAACCATTGTATAAGTGGGTCCTGTGCATACTAAATCATTTGGTTGAAATGTATTCCCACTGGTGTGGTATGGATGTTTGGAGGAGGGAGTGCCAGTTTAGGAATCTTGCTTGTCATCAGACTGTTGTTCAAAATTACAGTTTCTGTCCCAAAATAGCAAGAATCATGGAATCTGCAGATCCACAATAAATGGCATTCAATAAAACCCAGGGCTGATTTGTGGTCTGTTCCTTCTATATGAGAGGTGGATGTCAAATTGACACGCCTCTGTATAGGGCATACTTGTTATACAATAAATACCTCATTTTTGGTGAGGCGGCTCCTAAGTGCCCCACTTGTCGTGTGGATTTTTCCATTAAACATATTTTGATCAAGTGCCCGTCTTTTAATTCATCTCGTTTTCACTTCTTTAACTCATCGCCATTAACATTACAAGACCTGTCAAGAGAAAAATTCCACCCAAACATTTAAAAAATTTTAAAATCCATTGGCATTTACAATTGTATTTAACTTTTTTAACTTCTGTTCACGCTTGAATTTTATATTGCATCAGGGTAATGCCTTTTTCGCATCTTTGTTTCATTTACCTTTTTAACCTTGTACGTATTTGAGCTTTTAAGTTTGGTATTTGTATATTGATAATATTCTGCTTTTATTTTTATCATGTGTGTTTTGTGTAATTTGGTCTATAATTTTACCATTTGCTTGGCATAGCATGATCAAGTGTGGTTCTTGGGCCAAAAAACCCTAATCAACCAACCAACTCAAAATAGCCCTGGTGTTGCTTTAGGTGGGAATAAGTCAAAATTCTTCCATTTATATCGGCAGCATCCGCGATTGGGTTCCAGTTTTTCGAATCCTGTTATTTCAATGCAGTCACACAAGAGCAAAAATATAATACAATATGCTAATAAGATGACTCTTATTAGCATATCAGTGAAGAAGATGAATTTTTTGTTTATCGTTGCACATATAAATAAGAAGTCGAATGCTGTAGATTGATGGGATTTTTGAAATGTTGGTTGTCATTGCGTGTATTCCAAGTAAATTTTCTTAATTCGATAAGTATGTTTTCATTTTGGTTATGAGATGTAACCACATTTATATAAATTTCAAGTTATTCTTTAATCATCATTGCGTGGATCTCTTTCTTAATAGATAAATGCAATTTACTAATTAGGTCAAATTTATCTCAAGAGCTTTAAACTGAGATGTTACTATTACTAAACTTAAAATATTTTTTCTCTAGGACCAATAAAATATAATTATTCTTAAACAAATTAGTTGGGAACAGAGAAAAATTAATTTTTTAAGGAATAGAATGTCATACAAAATAAAGAAATTATTTTACTTTTAATCAATATATTCCAAGAACTTACCATAAATCAAAAGAGCAACATAGCTAATTTTAACTAGTTCTTCATCATAGGCTTGAAAATTAGCACTAAATATAAGACAAATCTTTAAATACTACTGAAATTACAAAACTAAAAATAAGCACTTATAAGATGATAATTCAATGACATTTAAAGATAATAAAAAATATCTTTGAATTTTTTATTACATCAAAAATAAAATAACACAAATATCAGAGTTACTTTTCAAATCTGTAAAAGAAATTCCTTTTATTTTCCCTGTACACATATTTAAGATAAAAGAAAATGTGCAAATAACACTAGTGCTCGTTATAATAGATTAATTTACATCTGGTTTTAAGTAGTTGAACAGCAAGGAAAGGAAGCAACTGTTTAACATTATTTGAAATACAAGAGAGAGAAGAAAATTTATATTTGCATATACAGTTCTTTTTTTTTAAATCCCTATTATTTAGAATTTAGCATGACAAAATTTTTATATTAAGGGGAGAGGAAGATACATTACAACTCATGCTCATTATTTGTAAGTTACACAAAATTAAGGACTCGGGTGAAATAAAACACAAAACATTTTTGATATTGTTTCACAAATCAATTAATGATTATTTAAAAAAAAGATGCAAAATAAGATTTATTTTTTTCAAATTCAGGTAATTGGAGATTAATTTCTGCATATTTTCAGCCATTATTTTCATGAAGTTAATGAAAATAATCCATAACAGAAAATGTATGACATTCCTAATGTTATTATGTAGTCTAATGTTCATTTTGCAGCTTTTTCACTTTTAGTGAACATATGTGAAAATACCTCTACTATATCATTGAATTCATTAAGAAACAAATGTGAAATAGGTTATATAGACTATAAATACTCAGCTTTAAATTGTTCTTGAACTGAAAGGTACAAAATAGGGATTTTTTTTTCAATCATTAAATTTTATGTGTCATCTTTTTCTGTATTTCTTTTAAATAATAAGTTCAACATCATTGATGACACTTTTGAACTGGTATACTATGTTTGCTTTTTTTAGGCATGCCAAGTAAGTGCCTGTTTTCTCATGTTACTTAAGTTTAGGCATTCTTTTGTTATACGATCGCAGTGTTAAAAAAAAAAATTCTAAATAATTGTTAGTTGGAAAAAGTGAAAAATGCAAAATTGCATCAAATTTCACATAGTTACACTAGGCGACTTTGTTCATGTTTAGTTCCCATTGGCAACATTTGTTTTGTCATTCATTTTGATTGGCGAGTAGACTCATACTTGGTTCATCTTATGTCCGTAAATTATCTAAGTTTATTATCAACTTATAAAGTGAGCAGTACTCAACAAATGGGATTTCTTAAAACCATTCAACAAAAACAGAATTGATTTTTTTAAATCCATCCAATTCATATTGAATACAATTAATTTTGATCAGCTTATTATTTTTTTTAAAAAAATATCTCTAATTTATTTTGAATGAGTTCACAATTTTTCAAATAATAAACTTCAATAAACTAAAATATGGTTGGCAGAGCATTGTGTGTCTTTCACAGATTGAATGTTGCTAATCTTGTCAAAGAAATGTATTTTATTCTTTCGTGCAATTACCGAAATAATGCTGAAGCTTATTAGTTGCAATCACGAAATTATGCAAAATGAACAGCATTCTTGCAAATTGAAACTAGAATAACATTAACAAAAATAAAAGGGAGAGGGAGCAAGAGAAAAAGGGCGAGTTTCTGCATTACACAATTGAGAATAGCATTGTTTTGTTTTTAGAAGCAATGGCTATGATTTTATAATCTTGCAATTTTTAGACCTGAAAAAGTAACAGACTTAATATTCTGTTTTTATAAAAACTTCCAAATTCTTCCCAGTTTTTTTTTTGGATGGATTTTGAATTCCCAGTGTTTTTTTTACTATCCGGATGGTGTTTCAAATCTGTATAAGCAAGAATTAATCTCATTAATACTTTCATTTAAATCCCTTGTATCTTAAATTAACTTGAGCCTTAACATTGAAAATTCCTGCAAGCAGAGTTTAGTTGGTTTGAGGGAAATGACAATAGGAGTAATGAAAAGAAAAAACAAATTCAGGGAAATCAGTCATTTAATGAGTGAACAGGGATTGAAATTAATCAAATAGCAGTAAAAAAAATTATAAAGGGATAAAAAGTGATGCCTTACTATAAATTTGGTCCAAAAAGTGCAATATCCTTTGCTTCAATTTTTGACTTTGTTAATAAATTAAATAATGGATTATTTATAGATTTTTTACGACTAGTTCGAAATAAAGCTCCAGCACAGCATACCTGAAAAAATTTCACAATTTTAAATATTAGGTTAACATCAGAAAGAAATAAGAAAACTTAAAAATCTCTAGTAAAATATTTTTATTATATTACAGGTTATAATTTCACTATTAAAAATAAATTAGTAATCTCTCTGATTACTAGATTATTTTTAATAGTAAATTATCTAAACAAGCTGAATAATCTAAAGTGATTAAAATCCCTAAATTATATACATAAAAGAGTAGCTAAATTATAATATAATCTGCTTTCAAAAACCAGCTTTCTAATTTTAGAAGTTGATTTTGTAAATAAGCAAAATTTAAGAACCTCCAGCTAAGATTTTTTTTATAACTTTATAAAAAGTATGGAAATCAAATTGAAATAACTTAAAATTTTCTTTAGGAATTTTGTATTATTTAAATTATTACATAGCTGTGCAACCAAATCGCAAAATACTTAGCATGTATTAAATGTAGCCTTTAAAAGTTAAAACAGAAGATAAGCATAGAAAATTGATCACAATAATGAAATTTTTTTAAAAAAAATAAAATCCTACAAAGATTTAAAAAAAGTTTTTATTAGATTTTTTTAAAATTTATACCTTTTTGCACAGAATTATATTCAGTGATAAGTTTTTTTAGAGGAATCATCAAATTTTTACAAGTGATAAAACTTTAAAGAATTCATTTTGAAAAATATCAACTACACATTTAAACAAAAATAAATCTTTCAAGATAAGGCTAAATCAGATATTAAATATGTCATAATTATATTTTGAATTAAATTATTTCATAATTCCTTAATAAAAAGGACCAACTTGAGAGAGTAGAAATAGTTGAATTACTCTGCTCCAAAATCATTAAATTGACTAACTAAAAATAAATAAAGGACTTACTTGAGACAATTTAGTAAGAATAAACACCACAACAGAATCCAAAGTTAAGACTTGCTCAATAAGTTCTTCATGAGAGACTAGATACTCAGCATTACTAAAAAAACTGCATCAATAAATTGATATGCAACAAATAATATGAGACTACCGCAAATATTAAATAATAGAAAAAAAAAACTCTTGCTAATACAAAATTATGCATTTTGCTCAATAAATTAAGCTAATTAAATTTATTATTTAATAATTAAAAATAGCTTAAAAATTAGTATAACTAATCATTAATTTCTGAATATATTTGAAGATCTAGAATTCTGCAGGCTCTTTATCTGACTCATCATAATTTATCAATATATAGAACAATGAATATAAAAAATATACAAAATTAAAAACCATATTATATACATATATATATTGAACATTCCAAACTAAAATCAGAGAAGCAACTTATTGTTTACATTATGCCAAGCTTACTGATATTTCCAAACAATAAGTTCTTTTAGGAATTAATATTTCCTTCACTGATAAAGCTACACTAAAAGAAAACCCCTACTGATCTCATGTGGGATAATATTTAATTTAATAAATATTTACAATCAATCTGTACTTACAAATTGAAAAAACCAGCTTCTTCAAGAAGAGTTCTTATTTTATCAGAACTGAAGGGTTTGTCAAATAAAATTGGTCGTAACATTTGAAGACGTATATAGAGCATTGTTTTCCTTTGTACTGAGAGGGGGGAAAAATACAATCAGACAATATTCTTAAAAGATTATTGCAATATAAGAAAAGTAAATAAAATTCATGATATATTTCACTTACGTTCATGTCTTTCAGATACATCTTGCACCTGAAAAACAACACCATAAATGTAAATAAGTTTTGCAAACGGGGGAAAAAAAAGCATTATAAACACTGAAATCTGAAACCCTTAAATGTAATAAAATATATAACTTTACATTTGTTTTATAAGCAAGGCCTCAAGCAATAACAACTATTTAAAAAGCTTGCATCATCTTTATTAATACAAGATATTGTTACTATTTGGTGGTAGGTAGGATCGAACCTGGGACCTTATGGATGGTAGCCAGATGACATGACCACAAGACTAAAAGTAATCACTCAGTCTTGAGTATGTTATCTGGCTTATAAAGCTTCCACTACAATACTCCCCCTTCAGTGAGAGGTGAGACGAACGATATTTTTGTTTTTGTTTAGTAGTGATCTTATTGGCTGTTGAATTTTTAATGCGTCTTACCCATTTTTCTTTTTTGCTGATTATTTATCAGTCTTTTTTTATTTCCTGATTATTTATCCGGTTTTTTTTTATTATTTTGCTGATTATTTATTAGTCTTTTTTTTTATTTGCTGATTATTTATCAGCTTGATTCAATTTTATTTGGCTGATTATTTATCGCCATTATTTTTTTTAATCGGCTGATTATTTATCGCCCTTTTTTATTTTTATTTTAATACTTTTCGGGTAGAGGGCGCCACAACAGCTGAACGAAGGTTGCGTTTTTTGTTTATTTTCATCGTCCTAGGTCACCAATGTTAGTATTGGATGATGGGTAGGATCGAACCTGGGACCTTACGGATGGTAGCCAGATGACATGACCACAAGACTAAAAGTGATCACTCAGTCTTGAGTATGTTATCTGGCTTATAAAGCTTCCACTACAATATGGTATAATAATCTTAAGATGTTATTTGATATTCTGAAATCTGAACAATATCAAGAAGTAACTGCAGTAATACTAAGTATATTGAGTTAAAAAGCATCAAATCAACTGGTTGGCATTGATGGAGAAACATTATTACAATATATAGGCCTGGTAATAATTGGGACATTACTAATGGAAGAAATACTAAAAATAAATTCCCTTGTAATGTAATCTATATAAATAAAATAGAATGTTTGTATGTCTCTTATGCGCTGCCGTACCGCTCATCTGATAGAGATAAAACTTTGGCAGCTTATAACTTCCACTTACAGGATAGTTATAGGCAGTTATAGTTATAGTTATCTCTTAATTTTTACCTTGCACACAAGATGCAAAATTAACATTAATTTATATGAGCCCTTTGCAACAAAGAGGGGCCTGTGTCAAGGGGACTACCTTGCTTGCCTACTTTTTAATATTTACCTTAGAGAAATTTATTTTGAAATATTGGATTAGACCAAAAGTGCATTCTGTGGAATTGATTTAATTAGTTGCTGATCTATGCAGATGATACAGATATTATTCTAAGATTTTAAAAAAAGTCAGTGACAGATGCCTTTCAAGCTTTGAAACTTTGTCACAAATATGAGCTTTTCATCAATGAAGATAAGACCAAATTTATGGAATTTCTACCCTCAACTATAAGTCACAGAGTTCTTCTTTGTATTAACAGTCCTACCTTTAAAAAAATTTATCATTTCAAACATCTTGGAATAGATACTAAAGTCAACAATAGAGTAAAAATTGACAACAGAATAAAAATGGCTAATAGATATTTCTTTGGGCTGAAAAAACTATTAAGATCCAACTTAATCAGGTGAATAACTTTACTAATAATTTGTAAGATTCTTATTTATGCCTCTTCTGCTCTATGTAAATGAAACTTGGACACTCAGCATTCTCAAAACATGTTCGCGAGAAAGATCATTAGAACTATCTTTGGCCCAACACTACAGAGAAGACGTTGGCTAACTGGATCCAATTTTAAATTGTACAAACTCTATAGGCAACCACAGATAACACTGATTAATCAGAGAAATAGGTTAAGATGGCTCAGCCATATCTATAGAAATTCTGAAAACAGCACCCTCCAAATACCTACTTTAAAAATTCCTATAGGATCCCAGGCCAGAGGAACACCAACTACATGGTCGGATGAGGTAAAAAGAGACCTGCTAGTCATTGAGGCAGTAAGGTCTGTAAAGAGCCACTGTGCTCATGCAGAAGGTTAACCTTTTTTTTTTTTTATCATAGTTTGTTTTAGATAATCAGTAAAAGTTTTACTTTCATTAGTAGTCAATGATGTTTCACGATACATATGAAAAACTATTAGCAAATTATCATGTTCAATAAAAATTACAAATTTATATAAAAAAATTCAGTTTTTTAAAAAAACTTTTCCTTGATTTTTCGCAATATCTCAGAATTCTCTGATGATTTCCGGTTTTCCAAACAGGCTGACCACCCTGTTTAATCTCCACCTTAATAATTAATTTGCAAATCATTTGAAATATCTAATTCTCATTCACATACAGCAATTAGGTTTTATAGTACTCATCAGCAAATTTTCTAACAAATTATTCTCCCAGAAATACAATGGTTTCAATGAGATTTATAAACTGATTAACAAGACGAGTATTAAAAGCAATAAAATCTTACATTTTCTCCAACATAGTATATGTAAAAATTTTGTTCACTAACAAAAGCATAAAAAATAATAAAAATACAACACATTTTATGTAAATTTGTTAAATTAGGAATTATTATAAATGCTATACAATCTGAGACATATCACAGACAATTTTTTAATTTAACTTTTTTTTCTCGGAAACTGTACATGCTGGAATTATTTTTCATCCGATCAATGAAAAATAAAATCTTTTGAAATAAAAATCAGATTAACTCCGGAGAATAGACAGCAGTTGTCAATGAATAAATTTCTTTTAACATAGCAAAAAATGATATTTAAGATTTTTGGTTCCTTGAAGGAGGAGCATTAAAAGAAATTTAACACAAGTGCAGATATATGAAAGATATACTTTCAAAAAAAGTGTTTATGTAATATCACAACATTGAAGCTAATCCCCGCTCCAAGAGAAAGTGTTTGACAATGAAGTAAAATTGGGTTAATTATTTACAATTTGGTGTAAGTTGCAATAATATACAAATATCTTGAAATTTAAATATTTCAGATTTTGATTATCTATAGTCAATAATTCTATTAAATTAGCTATTTAAAGCAATCAGAAAAAAAAGTGATTATTCATTTTTTTTTACCTGTAATTCTTTAAGATGTTCATCACAAAGGCCTTTCTCAATGCAATTTTCAAATAATTCTGTAGTATTAAGTCCTCTAAACATTTTTTTCTAGAATTAAATAAAATAAATTATGATTACTTTTTTTTTACAAATAAAAGTAACATGGTAAAACAGATAAATAAACTAGGTAAATAAAATACTAAACTACAGACATGCAACTAATGAAGTTTATAATACATGATTACTCATAATAATTTATATAGATATTATTACAAACATATTACAAAAAAAAAAAAAAAAACTGAAAATTTATAACATTTTAGGAATATACGTCTTTGTAAATAACCAGTATTAAAAATTTCAAAAAGAATTAACTTAATAAATAACATATTCATTTATTACTCTTCATTTATAAAATGTTTTTAACATAATACAAGAAAAAAGTTTTGCTTGAATATTATTTTATTTTAAACAGTCATTAAATTTGTTTGAGAGGAAAAACACTTTTTTAATGAGAATTAAAAGTTGCCCAATTTGCTATGTTTTATTTTTTTAAGTTTTAGACAAACAGATAAGATGAGATAGGGGGAAAAAATGACTGAAAAATTTAATTTACCCATGTAAGAACAAACTGATGATCATGACTCCAAAATGTTATAGCAAATGCTAAGTAATAAAAATTTATTCATTCTATATTTATTAATCTATCTTATAAATAAATATAATTCACTATTTCAGATGGATACATAGTGTTTCAATTTGAAGGGTCCAATATCAATTGCCATACCACATTACAATTAATGAATCGTTTAACTGATAATTAATACTATTAGAGTTAACAAATTTATAAGAGAGGATTAAACAAAACGGCACACAACATACCAGGCACCGAATTAGTGTTTGAGAATAAAATGTAATACAAATTATTTTGCAACCTATGATGTAAAATGAAAACCGATTAAAAGAATAAAGTTTTAGTATAATCAAATAACAATGTGTTATATAAATACAATCAAGGGAATTTCACTTATAAACAAGTTTTCAAAATTTAGAATAAATGAATACTTAATCCAAAGTTATAAATTAAACAGTTTCTAAGGAAACTGACAAATACTTTCATTTCTTACAAATACAAGCAAAAGAATATAAAATATGTGAACATAATCAGTGACAAATAGCACTGACATTAGTTATATCAACAATATAAACAAAAGTAATTTCACTGTCAAAAATGCTGAAGAATTAAATGCTGAAGAATTAAATGCTGAAGAATTATAGCTGAATAAAATGTATATTAAATTTTAGTTTACATTTAAATGTAACTAGAAGTAATTATATTATTATAGTATAATAACATTCAAGTGGGGAGAAAGAATAACAAGAATACAACAGTAAACATTTTATTTATAAATAAAACTAAATAAAAAGCTAGTTTAGTAACTAAACCAGCAAAGCATATAATAGTTGAAAAACAAAGATTTTTCACTAATTAGTAAAAGCAAGGAAAAAATTTCTTTAAAGCCATAAGAAATATTCCAAGAAGTGAAGGATACTTACAACAAATTTAAGAAAATATCACAATCATTTCTTCAAGCTTAGGAAATGCAGGAATAGGAAATTTATAAAAATTCTCATCGAATTCTTCAGCTGATGTGGAATAAAAATAATTCAATACCAAATTTCCTAAATTTACACCTCTTGTTTAATACAAGATGTTATCAAAATTTTGAAATTTCTATAGCTAAATAGTAAACAAAATACGAAAAAATTATATCGAAACGATAAAATAATACAAATATAAGGAATTTGTTAAAATTATTTAACAAAATTTAAGGAAAGAGAGATACCCTAAAATGAAACTAACAACCATGAGAAGCCATAATTCCATAACAAAAGAAACCATCAAACATATATATAAAAAAAAGAATGTATAATTTACATTATCTTACAATGATGTATGGCACGGCAGAATGTATTAAAAATTCAAGAAATAATGCGTTGATACACTAACACCTTGTCACTTTTAAAAACACAGATGAAAACAACTTTTTTTTTTTCTTTCTCATCTAGTTTCATAATCTAGTTTCAAAATTCACGGTTGAAGTTATTGCTCATTACGAAGTGAAACTATTGACTTATTGCAAAATTGCCTTCACTTATAATAATTATCCAAACCACATAATGGCTAAATACATTGTATTTCAAGAACGCATTGATTAAGTTATAGAAAACTGTAGAATGAAATAATCAGTTTTGGGGCAAAGGTTGAACATGAAATGGAAAGGTTTGTATAATTCGTGAAGTTCACATATAATGATGGAAAAACAGCAACCAAAAAGGTACAATACCTCAGATGCAATTTTTACTGTCCATGCAATAAATGATTGGTATACAATCATTACAGATTAGCAATGTAATTTAAAACTATTTGAATAGCATCTCTAAACCATAGCCCTTTGACAAAGACGACACTCAGGAAATTCCCCGAGATCCTACAATTAAAAGTCCGATACTACATTAATTTGAGAATTTTCGACTTGTAAACAGGGTTGGAATACTAAATAAACATAATAGGTAATTAAATTATCTTACATTGCCCAAGAGTCCAGAACTTTGAACTGGCCCAAAGGACTTAAAATTTTTCAACTTAGGCTTTTTTTTTTTTAATTTGAACTTTTTCAAATTATAAATCAAATATCCTTCGGTATGATGTTCTAACAATATTCTTACTAATTATTTTTCTTAATATTTAATTACTTTGATTTCTAATTCCAAAAAATGTTACTTTATAATTTAAAAATTGTCCGATCTGATTATCAAATAATATTATCATTGTGTAAAAAGCTTTGTGAGTTTTTTTATTATTATTATTCATTATAAAATTATCTTCAAACATTAATTTTACATTTATCATACGCTATATAATATTTTAACAATTTCAGTTGGTTGTTGCTTAAAAGATAGAGATTAAACTACCCCCTCTCCCACAAAAACACCTGACTTTGAAAGGAAAGAGAAAAAAAAATGTGTATCCAGAGTTTTATACTACTTAAGGGCACCCAAAAGGCTTAATTCAACCCTGCTTATGAAGTCACATTCAACAAACTTAAAAATCCTGATAATGTGAAACTACAATGGGAAATAGTCAGGAAGCATGACAGGTCAACTGCGAGACTTAAATTGTGTCCTTACACTGACATAGCGGAATTTGGAAAAATCTACTTAAAAAACGGTATCAAAAAAATTTTTAAATTTTTTTCCATTTTAATAAAACTTTGAAGGTGTTCTAGAATGTTCAAACTTTACATTTAATTCCAAAACATTACATGGCGATTCTTCGGTGGAATTGGGCCTTGAAATTGCAACTTTTGGTTTCGAAGCCTAGATTTTAACACCTGCTATTTTGAGAGAAATCTCGTAATTTTTAACTACGATCCGATGACAAGGACGTCATCTGTGCTGGCACTTCATATTTCCATTTTTGCTAATACGAGTAATAAAACCAAACATTTCAAGTTTGAGACTCGATTCCACTGAAGATCCGTCGTGTAAGGGGGTCTTCTTCTTCTTCTTGCATACAACCGACCACCCTGCAACCACTGATCGCAGCAGGGGGTCTTGTAAGCGGGTCTCTTGCACTTTAAATCTGTCATGCCAAATGTCCTCCCGTTGGTGTGGTTGGTAAGGTGAGAGGGGTGCCAGCTCAGGTATCGTCATCGTCATCTGACAGTGGTTCAAAATTACGAAGTCCGTCCCAAAACAGCCCAAGTGTTGTTTTACAACGGGATGTTAAAATAACTAAGCTAACTAAATTCGTAAGAAAACATCATCTAAGCTTCTTTATTCAAGCTTTCAAAAATTTTGGTATCCATTAACTACAACATTTTCGCTCCTGTGGGATAACAGCCTTTGTCCTTATATCCCTCACTGCTAATATTCAACTTCAATATAATAATTATGATGTGTTTGTAAAAAAATATTTTTAACGTAGTCATAAGATTCACGAATATAAAACTAATAAATAAAACAATGAAAAATTTTGCTGTAAAGTTCTCTTAAAATATTTTTCAAAATAATCTATTCTAAAATAAATTTTATATAGAGAAAAAATTGTTCTGAAATAAAGTTGATACCCGCAAAAATACTTATTCCTTTTATAAGTTTTAAAATGGTGCAATAGTGCTTTTTGCGCAATAACCTGCTCAGAAGTTAAATTGAAAAAAAATTTAAATTTCGACGAATTTTAAATTGAGAATCCAATTTAAATTTTCGAAAACCCTTCCTGGCGATAACTTAATATCCAAGGAATAAATAGTACCAAATTTTCAGAATTCAACGATCTGTCCACTAGAAAAAAAATGTTTTCATATTAATTTGGAATTTAATCATTTCGACTGTAATTTAAAGTTTAAATTTTGTGAAAGCTGACAGATAATTAGAGAGACATATAGTACATTACGGGCTTAACGCCTTTATAACAGATTGAGTGAATTATATGACTATCAAAATTAGAACCTTAAATATATTTTGTGGAAGTATCTATTCAAAGACAAGTTACATGAAGTATTTAACTGGCAATGACAAATCACATAAAATGTTTAATTGGCAATGGCAAGGCACATAAAGTATCTAATTGACAATTATGTTACATAAAGTATTTAATTGAAAACTATAGATAGCATTAAGGCGAACCAGCTGGCCACCAAAGGCGGCTAGTAACAAATAATATTGTTTACTTATATGGATTTTGCACAATCATGAATAATCATAAATAACTAAATAATAAAAATACATTTCTACAAAATCACTAAACTAATAATAATAATAATAAAAAAAACTAAAGCAAATCATGAACATATTTATTAAGATAAAAATAATCAAAAATTTGAAACTGAATTGGGCTGTTTAAAGATATGAGCGGCCCGATTATGCTCGCCATGTAAGACCACAAAATACCAAAACCCAATGATACCAATCAATGATATTTAAAGCGAAGTAATAATATTTCACTGAAATTGAAAGCATTCTTTTTGATTTTAATCAAAATGTTTTGAATTATGCCTACGAATTCCAAGCAAATTATCCATTTAAATCACAACTTTACATTCATTTTTTTTAACTTTTTCAAAAATTAAGCATCCAATGTTCATTTTTCTTAAATCACCTGTGAATCATAATTTTTATCAAAATCTTCATATTAATATTGATTTTATTTACGTTAATTACTACAGTTTTATATAGATATTTTAAATAATATTTCTTTCAATCGTATGCTTGGCGACGTTTATTTGTTGCCGTTAGTTATGCTTGTGCCGTTTAATTGTTTAGTTGGCGCCGTCATTGTTGTGGCGAAACTTCCCATATAACCAGTACAGGGAAATGTGCAAGTTATTAGGACTGGTAGGAATACCAATGGCATCAGTGACATTTTTTTATATTTTGCAATATTGAGAACAATCCGAATACATGTTTTGAGTTGAAAAATTTAAGTATCATAATCATTTTTGCTCATTTTTGTCAATAAATGGCAAATATTTCTATACATATTTTAACTAATATTTCTTTTAATTGTACGCTTGTCGCCTTTAAGCCAGTATTGGCTGTTGTGAAGAAACCTCCAATTAACCCAAATAGGATGTCGCGATTAGATTTTAGAAGTACCAATAATATTTAATGCAATAATTAGATTTTGCTAAACTGAGAACTGTCCAGGTATGCGTTTTAAGTTGAAACATTTCATTAAGATTTCCATATCACTCCATATCAAATTTATTTGCTCATTTAACCAATGAACAATAAATATTTATATAAATATTTTAAATAATATTTCTTTTATTCAAACGCTTGTCGCCTTTTAGCTATCAACACAAAATCTGAAATTAACCCAAACAGGATGACATACATGGATTTTGGACTGTTAGGAATACCAGTATCATCTTCCGCATTTATTAGATTTTGTAATATTGAAAACAGTCCAGAGATATTTCAATATCATATTTTTTTGCTCATTTTTGACAATGAGAAATAAATATTTATGATCATATTTTAAATAATATTCCTTTTAATTGTATGCTTGGAGCTGTTAAGACAGTACTGGCTGTTGTGATAAAACCTTCATCCAAACCTTCAACCATCAAACCAAGCATGATTCGGTGAATGAATTTTGAATTGGTAGGAATACTAATAGCATCTTCTGTTTTTGTTAGATTTTACAATAAAAAGAACAATCCAGAGATAGGTTATAATGTGAAACATTTCATTAAAATTTAGGTATTATTATAAAAATTTTTATTCCCCTTTTGTTAATGAGAAATAAATATTACATTTTCCTATTTTTTTCATTCAATTGATGGTTTTAGTGTCGCTAAATTTTCTTTACACATGGATAGAGGTTTTAGAACATTTTTAAAGATTAAGTGGAGTCTTCAGAGAAAATTAATTAAAGGAATTCTGTCCCAGTTGTAGCATTTATTAATCTAGCAATGTCAATTCTTTGACTTCATGAAGCCTTATTAAATCAACAGCAAAATCGAAATAGGAAAATAAATCATATTTTTCGTGACAAAAGAAAACCCATTTTAATTTTTCTTTAAAAAATAATAAGCCATTTAATGAAAAATAATGGCAGAATTCATTTTCATGTGAGGAAATGAAACACAGTCATACAAGTCTTCAATATTTACTTACTGTTTTGAGGTCACTCCGATACTTTACGAAGTAGTTCACGGTTCCCTATCATGATGAAGACTGAAATCGAACTGTTCTACAAGAAGAGAATGTCTTCTGCGATTGGGAAGTGTTTGGGAAACTTCCTCCTATTCAAGGTTTTCGTGGAATGAGGTATAATCCAATTTCGATAAAATACCGGTTTCAGATTTAGCAAGGCTTGTTTCGATTGGCACAATTAAAAGAAATTGACAAGTGTTATTTTTGTCTGACCCCAGAAGATTCGATGAAATTCAATACCTTACTTAAGGGGAAAAAGAAAAGAAGTATAAAAAAGAGAATGGTTTTTATAAGCCCGGTGATTAGTTAGATTTTTAAAGCAAATTCTGGGTCCTCTTTTAGGTTTTCTTTCTTTCTCTCTTTTTTTTCTTCTTTCAATTCCTACTATTATTTCACACTCTCCCTATGTTTATTTATTTATATATCTTGTTCAAATTTTCAATCGCTAATAAAGTACTTTTTATTCATCCACACAGGTTCAAACACATTTTTTAAAACTTGTAGTGTGTCACGATCGATGTTAATATACCCTTTTTCAAATTTTAATTCATTAATTAAATTTAATAAATTTTTAATATTTTAAATAGAATTTTAGTAGTTAGTAATGAAAATTGAAATCAACAGGCAATATCTCAATCGTAAAAGGCAAGGATTTCAGTATTTTTCATGTAAAGAAGAAGAATGCGAGTTCAATACTTGCGTAAATAAATAATATTTTTGAGAAGTTAATATTTTTTTTGATAATTATTTAATGAAAAGTAACTAAAGTAACAATTTTTTGTTGACCTAAGTAGGAATTGAGTTTTTTTAAAAAATATTATTTGTTTCAGTGTTATAGTTAAATTGACCATCAAAAACAATTTTATAGCTAAGGATAATTTTTTTCGCTTATAACTAATAAAAACCATCAATCTTTGTAAAATATCACTGTGAATTAAAATAATCTTCTCAAATTTCTTATATTTGGATTATCATTTCTTTCCAGTCATTGAATTTGCTCTATAGATAAATCATGCGGAAATATAAGTCTCTTTTACTATCTCGTATAGCAAAAAAAATTCTAAGATAAAGTATTATACTTATTAAAAAATTAGAATTGACGATTTTGACAATTTCCCTGTTTCAAGCATTCACGAATTCGAAAAAAATATTTTTAGAATTTGTCTCCCTATCTATGAGTATGATAACTCAAAACTATTTCAAGCAAGACAAATGAAATTTAATACGTGGTCTTTGCCTCTAATTATTCTAAACATAACTATCACACAACAAAACTGTAAATCAATGTAGCTGTCAAAATGAGTTCTTTATATGTATATGAATTTATTTCCATGCAAGATGTCTTCATATTTAGATTTTTTCTTTTTTTCTCTTTTTTTTTGAAAAAGGGATATCGAATTTTGAATATATATCCAAATTTTTCAATTCAACATAAACTGAGAAAAAGAAAAAAAAAAAAAAAATCCAAAGTCTACAAAATAACAAATGCAAAAAATACGAAAAGTTTCATTTTTAGCAAATCTATCTCTACTAATACTAAAGATGAATGTGTATGCATTAGTGCTCTATAGACCGTTATCTTGCAGATACCAAATTTGGTACACTTTTGTGATAAGAAATGTACACTTTGGAATGAGTTTTTTGAAATTATAACTAAATTTTTAATCAATTGAAAATTAAACTGAATTTTAGCTTTGTTACCAGAAAACTTCCGAAATAATTATTGCACAAAAATAAATTTTTCACCGTTTCAAAATTTAAAAAAATTGTTTTCTTAATGGAGACAATTTAATATTCGAGGAAATTTTTTCTGAACTTTGGCAATTTTTTACAATGTTATTTTAATTTTTAATGATGCATCACATTATTTTCTTGAAATTCAATCCGATTTCATCGTTTTATCAAATATTTCATAGCTGTATTTTCTTACATTTATTTCTCAAAGGTTAAAAAAGAAGGATTTTGTTTAATATTTGTATAGTTTAAAAGAACAACCAGTCTTCAAAACTTTCCAGCATAATTTCTAACGAAGGTAATATTCCAGAAAACGCCTAGAATCCCATCAGCGTATAATAGTTACTAAGTATTAACCTTAAAAGTGAATTAAGCGTTTTTACTGTATTTATCGTATCATTCTTAGCGATGAATTCTTGGTAAGTGGTCAATAGTATATGGCAATTGAATTTATATATCAGCTGTTTTTTACCAATTGATTAAAACACAAACTTAACACAAAAATACATTTGTGTTCATAGATTCCTAAACTAAATTGAATTACCGCATTTTAAAATTATCGCATTTACATGTTTCTAAAAGTGAAGATCGGCAGACGGTCAACTCTTAGTTGAATTCAGCTCAAAATTTAGTAAGTGTCGATTGTATAGAGGTGAAATCTGTGGACTGAGTTTTATCAATTTAACCGTCTCTTTTTATAGTTATCGGCTCTTTTTATTCAAACAGCCGGCGAGACAGACTTCTGACTTGATTTAGTTCAAAATTTGGCAGATATCTACTAATTTGAAGTGAAGATTATTTAATGAATTTCGTCAATCTACCTTAACGCATTTTTGGGTTTAGTTTAGTTTTAGTTAGAATTTGTGTTTTAGATGTTTTTGTCGACCTATCGAAACAAAAATTTGATACAAAACTGCACTTGCAATTCTAATTATCGTATCAAATTTGATATACTTGTCATTCAGCTTTCCAGCTATAGCGTTTACTTATTTCTAGCCAGGGTCGTGGCACAGGGATAGCGCGTCTTCAACGTGATCTGGGTATCCCGGTTCGTGCATGGTTGTTCATATTCTGTGTTCTAATTGTGCGATATGTGAATGTGCTCTCCTGTAAAAAGGGGTTGTGCAACCGAATGTGGAGCTTGAAGTCGTACTTTTGGTCCTAGTTGGTGTCGCTAAAAACAAGAGGTTCTCACTCGGTTTAAATCGCCGACAGATAACAGTCAGCGGGCTTGTAAAGTACCATAAGTAGCAGCAATAACAACTTGTTTCTGTAATTACTGATCTACAGACAGTCAATACATATTTGGGTTAGTCTCAAAATTTCACAGTCTATACTATTAAATCTGTGCTACGAATTTTATTTATTTAGATCTTTTTGTTTTATAATTATCTTTTTAACTTATATTCGAACCACCGGATTTGCTCTCTACAGATTTTACTCAAAATTTGATAAAAATTTGTAAATTTGGTATAAAGGATAGTATAGCAAATTTTTATCATCTAGCTGAGTTATTTTTGTCACAGATAGACAGACATACATACATTTCTTTTAAAAAAAGTGGTTCTTGAGTATTGGGAAGTTTAAGGTCTTGTCTGTCAATATTTTTAAGCTACAGGAAGGACTGATAACTTCCTTATTACGAAAAAACGATTATTTTAACGATTTTTTTACTTTTTATTCTACGCACTCGGAAAAGTAAAAATACAAAGTTAAGTATTAAATATTAGAATTATAGCACTCATCTATCAAGCATAATTCTTCAGGTTCCTGTATGTTTCAGTACAATAACTAAAAAGTTATAATATATTTACGCCAATCGCGCACTTGACTAATTTTTATCTGAAAACGTTGTCTTGAGTCATAATAAATAAATATGCTTATAAAGCTGATAATAAATTTAAATAAAAAATCGCCATAGAAGATATCATTAGCAATTAATGAAGCTAAAAATATGTTGAAATATGAAACTATATTGACCAATATATTAAAAAAAAATGGGTATCTCATAATGTACATTGATTAGGGCCTCAAAATGCCCGAATCCACCTCTGAATAAAGTGCGGCCCATGTATTTCTTATTCCATCGTGCATTAAGTTAATAACAAGTGCAGTATTCTCAGCAGTGGACATTCCGTTTATCCATCTTAATCTCAAATTTATTACTGAAAGTGGCTCCCTGGTTAGGGATGCCATTGATCAAGGGGACGCATAATTGGCAAATTATATTCACCTCAGAATTGAGTATTATAGCTGGCTAATCTGGGCCTTTATGACACCTCTGAGACAGTGGCCTACAATTAGCTAATGGATGCGCCAACACTCAAAGCGAATAAATATCGTCAGAAGGGGTAGGTTAGAAATGGCGGTTACTTGATGGATATCCTCGAGAATGTACATTATTCAGTCTAAAAAGTTGATTTTGAGGTAAAATATTATAGCAAGAGAGTTCTTTATTTGTTATGTTGTTTGATGCTGTATTTAAAATTAATGTGTTGTGAAAGTATTGTTTTTGGCTGAAATCCATGCTGTCAATCATTTGCTACTTTTTAACCTTTTTAAAAGGGTTAAAAAGTAGCAATATACCTATGGATATTCATTGTCTATATTTCAAAGATTAATTTAGACCCAATGTATCTATAAGATCTACTTAAAGTATCCGAATACATTAAAAACACTGATTATTGACCACATTGGCGAATATATTTTTATTATTTCTTTCAGTTTGCCTCTTACCAAAACTATTTATTTTTTCTAGGAAAAGAAAGGCCTGACACATCATCCAGGGTCACATATTTTTCAGCTAAAATTTGTCTTCAATTTTCTCAAAACATTAATAATCATAAAACTTCTCCGCCGTTAACATGACATCTCAAAAACTATTATAGGTATTTGTATAAAAATTTCAGCGTGTGTTTTAAATACTATGGGCAATAAAATGAGCCAAAAGTTGTATTGTTGGTGAAATACTTTTTCATTTATAGGTATTTTTAGAAAAATTAAGCTGTGAATTTATGAAAAAAAAAATGCATATATACGTATATTTCTACTCATAACTTCTTTGCATATCAAGATTTTTCTTAGATTTTGGTTCCTTTCATTCATCATTATATTCTATAACTTGTGTACAAAGAAAAATAGGAGTGCTGCATTGCAATTTTGAGTAGAGTGTTAACCATTTTGGTTAAATTTCATTAAAATTTACTACAAATATTCTTGTTCCTCAAAATATATTATATTTTCAAATGAGTTTGTTGTATTTTTAGTATTTTGTATTATAATTGACAGTAAATCCAAAAACCATAATTTTATATTGTTTTTTAAAAAATCCAATTTTTTAAATTTTTTACTTCGAATGCAGTCGGATATCTTAATAACAGACACAATTTTTTTAAATAAATAAAATAGTTAATTTTCACAATTTATTCAAAAAAGTGATCATTAATAATATAAAAAAGTTGTTAAAAAGAAATGTTTTGTAATAGATTTATAGTGATCTTGCTTTCATCAAGACGATGTCGCAGTTAAAGTTGCCAGCGGATTCATCATGCGATACACGAGTCAACTGCATTTTTTTCTGTGTTCACGTGATTTATACATATTTGACATGTATTCCATTAGCTAGCAAAAATACTTCTTCTGAATGCTTTCTGTGATAAAGAAAAATTATTTTTTTTAAATAACATTTTTATGAAAAAGAAATATTAAGGAGAAGTTTATTGATAGTTAATGTGTGACCGGTGGTTGGTGGGTCCTAATTAAGATGAGCCTTCTTGTGT
>JAPMOQ010028548.1:2874309-2885718 GCA_026543055.1 Argiope trifasciata | reverse complement strand
CATAACATAACATAAAACAAATTTGAATAACATTTTTCAACTAAAAAAAGTTTTTCAGGCATACTAATTTTACTTCCCACAATATTTTTCCAAATTTGATTAAATTCTCAAAATTTTTAAAATTTTATATTGTGACAACAACCATAATATTGTCCATATTGTTACCAGATTTATATACATGCTACAACAACGATATGAAATACTTTTTATGTATGTGTGCGCGTTATTGTTGTTTATTTCTAAAATTTAAATAATAATAATAATAATAACGTGAAACAAATCAAAAACATTATCACACTACGATATTTCGAACTATTTCAAATTTTTAAAAATATGAAATCTGAAATCTAAGATAAGTATTTGTAGGGGAGGGGAGCATAAAACATTTTAGTTTTTCTTTTTTGTCTTCAATTTTTTCAGAGTTATCCACATTTCAGCAATATTTGTTAAAATTAAAGTCAAGGTATGGCTATTTTAGATTAAGATTAGAAGCCATATGCATTTCGGTTTTAAATAGAATTACTTATAAATATAATTACAATCGTAAAATTCTCATATGAATTTTCTTCTTTCAGATTTTTTTAAGAATAGTTAAAAATTCATCAATATTTTCTTAAATTTACTAAAAAATTATTATCTTTGATCGAATTTCATTTTTAATATTTCAAATCAAATTATAAAATTTTAAATGTTTAATTTTGTATACTTTTTTCAAAACTATAAATTATCGATAAATTAACAGAAAACATCTTAGATGACTAGTACTATTCAAATTTAAAAATGCAAGAGAAAAATGATGGTTTAATGAGTCAAAATTAATAGGCAAAAGCTTTTTGAACTCTTGAGGTAATAGCATGCATTTAAGCCTTGTCATTTTCTCCTTTATTTTCATATATTTAGGTCTTCGGAAACTTTTTAAATGATAGAAATTATGTAGAGGTAATGCATTATAAAAAGTTAAGAATTCCAAAATAAATAAATAAAAATAAAAATAAGAAGAAGAAAGAGGCCAAAGATGGTCAAAAATAATTTCAGATAAAATAAAAATGTCTTAAGTTCTTTGTAAAAGACCGATTTAGAACCACTGATACAAATGCGCATGAATTTTTTTCCTATGAAACCGGGTTAGAATCAGATATAGTGGAATAGGGCACGGCAAGGTTGGAAGGTCAACTATTACCATTACTCTAGATCCCATTACTGCGAGGACACCATTTAAATCACTTTGAAATACCTACAAGCACTTAGAGATCAAAAGTTGCTTTTAGAGCGAGGCGCCGACACTTCTGGCCATATCATTGATGGGAATTTTGATGAAGAAACTTCTAGGTGATACGATAGGTGCCAAAGAAAATAACCTTTTTATCGACACAAGAGACATTAGTTGACCCAAATTGGCGCCGAATATTGTCAAAAAGAATTAATGTGTTATTGTTGATACACCGGGTTCAAGAACCAAAACTCGACAAAATAACAGGCGTGTGAAATCTGTAATTTTTTTAAAAAGATTTCTTAAAGATGTTATAAATAAAGCATTAGATAGTAATGTAGTTCAAATTATAAGGTTCAAAGAAATTTGTGGAAACAACTACAATTCATATCGGAAGTTATTTGGAATTCTATGTTATATGTAATATGGAATTGCTAAAATTAATCGTACTCAGTGAAATGATAAATGGAAATTTCACGATTGTCCATCAAATATGTATTATTCATTAACTATGATATTTCTTAAGGCCTTTTAGAATTTGTTGTTCAGTTTACGGACATCAATTGTTTGCTGAATCCAATGAGAATCTTATATCGAAAAGATAGCATTAGTAATCAAATGAAATAAAATGGCGAGATTTAATAAATTTTTATTGAGTGTTTTAACTTGATTTGGAAGTTGGAAGTAACTTCACAAAATAAAAATGTGACACATTTTATTTTTATTAAAAACTAACCAATTTAGCGACAGTTGGTTCGCCAAGCATAAGTCTCTCTAAAATTTTAATGTAAATAATAGTATATTTTGGCCTCTCATTACTTTAAAACAATTTTTAACTTTAAATTTCGACAGTCACATAACTCATATTAAAGAAGTCTTAAGATATTTTGTTCAATGCACTCTATCTCTATTTAACTTGCTATTAGAGTTGATATAAGATTTAAATTTGAATTCGCTAAGAAGGAGATAAAAATTCAACAAGTACGAAGATATTTTGCCATACTCAAACATATTTTTAAAAACATGACTGCAGAAAATCAAATCCTTCAGCATTGTAATTTTATGTGCACTATAGAACATTTTTTTAATATTTTATAATTTATGCAATATTTCAAAGAATTGTGAAATGAAAAGTCTTTTGATCAATCATAAAATTTAGTATTACTTTCAAAAATATTTAAACGCAGTAAATAATATTTTATTTTAATACAATCACTAAATATATTTCTAAAAATAATCATGAAGACTAAATTTTGTGCAGTGTTTCGATCTCATTAGCCATATTTAGGGAGCCGAAAAACAACACCTCAATACTGATTCTTTCTATCAGAGCTATTACAAAAAATCATCGGTGTATTCTCATCTTTTGAGGCAAAACATGCATATGCTTTATTAAAATGCTTCTAAAATTTTTCAATTTAAAAATTCTTCGTTGATTCTTCTTTGTTTTTACTTTAAATTAAAACATTTATTTTGTGTAAAAATAAAAACATGTTTGCATTTCTCAGTAATGTGTTATTTATAATGAAAGTCGGATTTACCAACTAAAAGTAAGGTATACTCTCAATTGTTTGAGATACTGTATCTATTCTTCATTTATCGAATTTTATTGATCTTAATATCTTTCTTTTAAAAAGAACTATGGCATCTATTAGCTTATATTTTTATATTCATCACTAATTTATACTTTTAAAATTATTTATAACATAAATCCTTTAACTCATTAATAAATATCGTGATTTTTTTGGTTCAAAACTAAATTTTAAAACTCTGGTAGATTCTTTAATCTGTGATGCTCTGATCAATTTAAATTTGTTTTGTTGATAGACAATCAACGTCAGAAATTTTTTTTGCAATAATCAGACTGCATTTCTTTGCAAATTTTTTTGTCTTAGCATTTGGAAGTCAAAGCAATACATGTTGAAATTCACAATTTTTAATAAAAAAAATAAAATGTAAATCACAGTCTTGTTTCTCCCTATAATGCTTTTTTTTTCTTTCTTTTTTTAGATTTTTCAACTCCGATGCAAGAATTTGAAATGAAATATTGATACATGTTTCATCGGATTGATGTTCTGTTCTTTAAAGAAGGTAGAATTTTTTTTTTCTATTACAAACGATACGAATATCATGGATTTTTCTCCTCATAATACTTGTAGAGTGCGCAACAGAAAAGAAAACTTCAAAAATCTTTAAAGAAAGATATTTGAAGTGATGGACAAACTCAGCAACTGAAGAATAAATACGGGATTCCAAAGTAAGATAACAAAGAATTTGCATCAAAGAGCAAAAACCCTTTTGCGATCAAAATATTCCGATTGGAATTTTTTTGCTTCCATTGATATTTTTATGTGCATTTTAGTGGCACAATACTTTTTATGGTTACATTACTAAAATATAAAATCAGTCCCGATAAAAATAACAGATATTTTACACAGATTAGCAAACAATTTAAAAAATGCTAGTAAGAAAATGCTAGTTCCCTTATTTCAGAATGTTTTGAATATTAATTAATAATAATCTGTCTATGTCTTAGGACTCAAAATCGCCTCGTCGCTTAACGTATCGCTGTTGAAGATTGATCAAATTAATGAATTGTATTTCAAACAGAAGAATTTTATTTTTCAAAATGAATAAATTAGTATTTTATCTACAATATTATTAATTAAATAAATCAACTTTATTTAAGACAAATATGGATTAATAATATATATATTAGGTTGTTTGGAAAGTAATTTCGTTTTTTCCTGACAAAGGATTTAATTGCATTTTTCGCACCCAATTTCATACTTAAACCGCAAAATCATTTTATGTTTTAAGAGCTGATATAGCAAGGCTTGAGTGTGAAAAAGTGCAGCTGATTCTTCGCAGTAGTTTTTGGATGGTGCCCTTTTAAATATGGAGAGCAATAAACAGCATTTTCGTCATTTTTTTCTTTTTTGCTATAAAAGGTAAAAATGCTGTTCAAGCCAGAAATAAATTAGCCAATATGTGTGGAGAAGATGTGTTAACAGTACATCAGTACCAGAACTGATTTGCAAAATTTTTCCTTCAAATGAGGAGGCCAAAAACCACCTCGATCAGTTTTTTTTTACAGCAAAGACCAAAACTTTTATGAGCGTGTAATCATGTTACTACCAAAAATATGGCAAAAGGTATTAGACCAGAATGGCAATTTTATAATTTAATAAATAATTTATTCATTAAACGAAAATTTCTTTTCATTTTGACAAAAAAATACGAAATGACTTTCCGAACAACCCAATATTTTTAATTCAAGGTTCAAACGACTAATTTGTAAAACTTTTATAATATAAATGTATTTATAAAAAGGGTCTAAATGAAGTAAATAACTACATAGCAGGTAACATAAGTCTATAAATGCTTTAAAAAATGAAGAATTTTTAGCTTTTAAATAAAAAGAGTTAAACTTCAATCAACTCAGTCTCTAAAACTGACTGATTTCTGAGTATTTGATCACTATTCAATAAAAACGGGTAATTTTAAATCATTTCATCGATCATTCCAAAGATGATACCCCAATCAACGTCCAGGATTTCTCAAGACTGACTGGCCTAAGAATGCAAATGTTGAATGTTCTAAACATTGCTATTCAAAACTTCATAAGTCGATTTAATATGATAGCAGAAGATAGAAACCTTCATTTATTTATTTGAAAGTTGAAGTGTCAAACATATTTCGTAGAATATGATTCCTTATAAGTAAAAGATGTATAAAATTTCGACTTAATAATTTTTTAAATTATGTTTATAAACCAAAATGAAATAAAATATTACTATCCCATCATTTAAATCCAAGTTAAAAAAACTTTCTCCAATACGAATTGAGATGTATTAATTTCAAAGGAAATTGCTCCAGTTTAGAGGTCAAAAATGGGTTTATTGAAATATATCAATAATGCCAAAAATATTATAAGTTCTATGATCTTGCTAGTGTAAATAACATTAATAAATGAGTGGTTTGTGATTTTGTGTATAATTTGGCTACGAATTTCCCAGCTGTCAAATTTTCTTCCAAGTAAAATACAAAATTGGGCCGATTTCCCCATTAAATTCTCCTGGAAGGCAATCTATCTACACATAAAATCATACTTCTACTTCTGATACTGCTTAGTGCTTTTGGTCACCACGTATGACGTATTTATAATAATAAAAATTTTACAACTTTTCTTTTTAGGATTTCTTGACTCATTGACTTGACTAGACACACTGAAACAGAAGGAATCAAAACCACAACTAAGCGTACATTTCTTAACTTAGCAACTGACTGTTATTGTTGTCTATGCCAATGATTTTATTTAGGAGCGGAGATATGATAGACGAAGATTTACTATGTTTTAAGCACAGCTTTAGAACTAATAGCATTGACTACCTTAGCTTTGACCAAATTAGCATTGACAACCATATTTTTCTTTTAAAGAGTTGTATCGTTAGAAAGAAATTAAAAATTTTTTATTTTCAAAATTTTGAAACTGTGAGTAAATAATTTTTATATGATAGTATTTTTGGAATTAACTGTAAAAAAACATTAAAATCTCTCTTAATCTGTAATCAACTAAAATTGAAACTCATCCGAAGGTGTTTTTTCCACTCTCCGAAGGAGAATAATATGTACCAAGTAAGGGAACATATTTTTATATAATAAATAATTTATTATAATAAGAAAACAAATAAAATAAAATAAATATGATCAAAGGGGAAAATGTCAAATACGGCAAAAAGTTTTAGTTCCATATTCATAAAAAGGCATAAATGATTCGTAAGATGTTAAAATAATTTGCTTTTCCATTGTCCATAACTATATGATACAGATTTACAATTTGAATATAAAAACTGTGTGCCGAATTTCATTTATGTAGCTTAACTCGAATAAACACATTGACTGAAACAGTTGATGCATTTGGACAAACATTTGATGTAGAATTACAATTCTTAGTTAAAATCACGCATTACACTTTAAATTGCTGTGATAACAATGATTGCAATAACAATGATTAATATGTACACGGAAAATTCTCATAAACCGATTTTTGTCCAAAATGTGTAAGATTGTTTTTCTCCAAAATATGTAAAAATTTCTTGAAATTTGGATGTCAAAATTTTGGACTATTTCAAAATTTATGGGAAGTAAATTAAAAAACAAGTAATATAAAAACTAAGTCAATTCCTAAAAAGCCGAAAAAGATTTTTTTTTTAAATTTTTAATATTAGTTACTTTTTATTACATAATTACAATTAATATAATTGTGTATATACATATAACAGAATCATAATATTAAAAGGGAAAATTGATAACGAATTTCCTTGCAATTTTTCTTTCTACATATGGTGTTAGAATATTATTTTTGTTTATTACTATTTAGTCACTTCCTTTTTTTTTTTCGTTTCTAATTTATGAAGCTAATGGTGGTCTATAATTTCTCATCGCAAGAATTGAACTAGCCTTCTTCTCCTTCACGGGAGAAAAATATCTAAATCCTCGCATTTTACTGATTGAATTACTGCCTGTTGACTTGAAACTCTATTTAAAGTACTAAATTAAATGAATTAATCAATATTTTAAAAAATACTGTATTAATATTGAGCGTCATCCACAACAAGTTTAAAAAATGTATTTGAAATGGAATAGATAAATAAAAAGTATTTTATTAACGATTGAAAATTGGAACAAGATATATCAATAAATATATATTGGGAGAGTTTTAGCTAATGGTAGGAATTGAATAATAATACAGAAAGTTTTTCTCTAATTCGAGATATTTTCAAAATTTGGGTCTGTTTAATCTAGCACATGTGTTCATCCACAGAAATGCAGAAATGATAATTACTAGGATGCTTTCAGAATTCACAGAAGTTGTCTTGCTCAACGTTTTCTGAAGAGAAGAATTGAAACTTTTTTTTTTTTTTAATATCATTTCTTTGTTTCAGATGGGATTAGCAGGGGAATTTCCCGTCTTACAACAGTAGCAACAAAATAGTGATGTCGAAAACATTTTTTGCATTAATTTAATTGCTTGCCTTGAGAAATCTTCAATTTATCTTATATAATCTGATAATTTTGTTTTCGATTCATGCGACAATTGAAATAGCATTTTTAGTACTTTCTTTATATGGTGTTTTTAATTTTTTCTTTCAAAGATATTATTTGTAATTTATAATTAATGCTATTTATAATTAAAAAAAATCTTTTTTAATTTCGTAAATTCTTCCTTATTCATAGTTACTGAACTGCATATTTTTTTAAATTTTCGAATGCATAATAAAGTATGCTCAAGTATTTATCACGTTTCAAACAAGAATAATAATAATTATTATTAAATTAATATTTTTTGTATCAATAGTTCAAACATCGCATTACAATAGAAAGGATTAATACATCGTTTTAAACATTAAATTTATTTATGATTGATTTAAATTTGAAATTAGGAGCATTGCAAGATAAAAGACACATAAGATTTTTTTTGTCTCTTAGTTATCAAGACTTCACATGTTGTACACCAAAAATTTTGAAAGATATTTGTTTAACAGAATACTCGAATAATCCAAATAAATTTAGCTATCAGTAAATTCTTTTTTAAGGAATATTAAGATAATAATTGTCACATAAACAGTATGGAGAGGACTATTCTAGCTCATTTTCCCGAAAACAGGAACAAATGTGAGATTTAAAAAAAATTTGGAATAACGAGCCAAAAATCAATATTATTTCATCCAAAGCGAGAAGGCCGGTCATTTCAAAAGTACGGAAATTAGCATACTAAATTGTGGTAATCATTTCATCTCTGAACCATAATAAAAATAAAGTAATCGCATTTTTATACACAGCAGAATATCAACAGATTACAAACTGGCTGTATCAGACTCAATGATTATAGATATGATATATATCCTGGAGCTGGTGTTAAGTGCCATTGTTAACGGGGCAGAGCATTGGCTTCTGTTTAGCTACTCATTATTTCAAGCCCTAAAGCGAGATGGAGACTTCATTCACAACGAGTACAGCTGTAGCTTGGCGGATGAATCATTTCCAAAAGCAATGGACATATTTTTCTGTTTATACGAATCTAGCAGAACCTGCACGGCTTTTTTAGTAGCAAAATTAGCTTTCAACTTAAGTCAAGTCTCCACTCTATATGACATGGTCATGTTACGCAAAATCAAACAAACATAAAAAATATATTTAGAAATTATCACAAGTAGTTTCTAAGCAATTTTTATAGCACGCATTAGAAATATTTAGACAGTTAAAAAGGTAAAAATATGAGATGTACGTAAAAAAAAACAATCCACTAAAAATATACAACAGAAAAGCTGTTGATTTCAGAGGTGCCAGAATTGTATTAGTCTTCGATCAATTAATAACTATGTATAGATAGGTAATTTGGTTTCACCTATATTACATAAAAATGTGGTTAAATATTTATTAATGAAATTGTACAACTTTATTTACTAAAGCTTTATTTTGAAGATGCAATTTTATAATTGTGACGTAAATAATTTCAGAACTTGCTGTTTTTTAAATTTTAGCTCACAAGATGGTAAGTACTCATAAATAGCATTTTACTCATTATAAATAATGTTCTAGGGTATAGATTACGGATTATAGTTTTGACAATAGCCGGTAATTTATTAGAATTTTTAAAATTAAGCTCTATTATTAAGGCGTAAATAATTTCAGCACTTGTCTCAGTTCACTATTTCAGTTCACGACATGAAAAAGGCCCATACTGAATATCGTCGAAAGTACAGAAAGAGGAAGAAAGTTTTAAAAGCAGTTGAAGGGTTTGTTGCAAAAAGGAGGTAGATCCAATTATTCTGGTTTGCAGAAAACCGGCGGTAGTACCAGGAGCTACCTCTATATTGCAACAAACTAATGAGACAAACAGCTCTATCACTTGAATTAACGCGAGAACTAACGATTGGAGTTATATCTTACTGGCACCAAGCGAACAAGTTTTTATTTTACAACATGATAGTACACGTAACTCCAAATTCCTCTCATTGGAGCGATATCCTTTTTGCAGCAAACCTTTCAATTGCAATTTAAAAATTGTAAAAAAAATCTTCCGATGTCAATAGAGCACAGTCAAAGTGCAGAAAATAAGAATTTAAAAACTTTTGAAATATGAGTTAATCAACTAAAACCTTCAGCACCATTTCTATGCATTCATGTGTGTGAAATTAGTCCAAAATTATTTTCCTGGCTAATTACTAATGACATGTTTAATAATATAAATTAATTAATAAAATATAAATAATCATAATTGCATGAAAAAGTATTATTTTATTTCATTTATTTGCGATATTAATTTTTGGATTTTGTTCAGTACAAAAGTATAATTCATCGTTGCATGCTTAAAGTTTAGAGCATCTCGAATTTTTACACAGTAAAATTACTTCTTTTTATAATCAAATTAAAAATTTTGGAACAAACTCGTCCATGGGTGGACGCTTTTCCCATAATTTAACTTTTTTTCATAGCACCACGAAACACCTATAGTTCGAATTCTTATAAGTCGATATAATTTAAGTTTGATACGCTGGTTTTGATTCCATGATGGTTAAATTCTATGAATAGTAATTATTTCATAACGAAATTATTAAAAAAAATGCAATCTGAAAATACCATCACATTAAGAAAGGCTTAACCAAAAACATTACTGCTTTGGAATTAAATACCTTAAAGTAAGCAATTACTTTAAAAATTACAACTTCAATATCAGCAAAAGTAAAGCTTGAAAGAACTGAAAAGACAACAAAACTGGTTTGAGTTTTATTATAATAATAAAAGCACTGTGAGAAATTGTGTTTAAGATTAACCCCTTCCAGTAAGATTTAAGAATAAAAAATCCTGGGTGAAAAAGCTATTTAATTTTTATTGAAGCAAACTTAGTTTATTTTATAATTTTAACTAATTTATAGTTATTTATTAAAAGGTGTTTATTTCGCTGCATGTTTAGCATTTAGTTAGTCAGATGTTCAGGCTAAATGTTTATTAGAATAAATGAACGAATTTATTAGAATGACTACTAATAGTTTGGCCGTAACTTGTACCAAGACAATCAAACGATGTATGATAGGGATCTATGATATCAACATAAGTAATAAAGTGCCTTCGTATTCAATACTCTAGAAATTTTATTATTATATTCAATAGTAATTTTAGTTGCATGACGAGTATAACTCGTCATGCCATATAGCAATGACGAGTATAGCTCGTCATTGTGCTACATGACGAGAAAAATCAATGACGAGCTAAACTCGTCATTTTACTGGAAGGGGTTAATTTTAAAAATTTAGTAACATTAATCATTTTACAGGGAAAGAAATCAATCCACTAAAATTATTTTTAAAGTTTTAAAATGAAATGATGTTTTTTAATAAATATGCTTCAAATTTACGAAGAAAAAAAGGTTGCTTCATCTATAAGTTTTTGATTAACTAAAAATATAGTTAAATTTTTGTGAAACTTCATATCGAACACCTATGGCTGAAGAAAAAGCATATGTCAAATTTAATAACTCACTAAATGCATTTCTGTTTTAAGTTATTTCTATATCAAGTATCACGTAATTTATAGAAAATATATCAACCTAAAAGTCTGATCATATTAAAAAATTTTCCGCTATAACATTTGTTTTGTCTGGAGATATCGAGTAAAATTTCAATAGTATCTAAATATCTTTGTTACATACGATAATCTTAATTTATATCACAACGACACCAGCTTATCTCGATCAGAAATGAATACAAAACAAACGTTAGCAGTAAAAGCAATCAGAATGTATTGATTCAAGAATAAGATATGATTACCTCAATACTGAGGAAAGAAGATTTATTACGAAAATTCTGAGTAAAATATGCAGTATGACTTCTTTTTAAAATTTAATCTACGCCTTCAATTTTTTCTCATTTATAAAAGTGGTCTTATTTCAATCATTGTTCTCACAAAATATATGTGTATTGTCGTGGCTTACGTGTAGGCAAATAAAGTTCAAGCTTTAAAAAAATAATCTTCTTTATTAAACATTTCTTTCAACTCACAACTTTCCACATCAAAACTTTCCTTTTTAAATCACTCACAATTCTAAACAATCACATCGCCATCTTTTTTCTCCTGTCTCTTTTTTTCCCGTTGCCAATCCACAAAAAAAAAAAAAAAAAAAAAAAAAAAAAAAA